>CM060442.1:217480750-217577333 GCA_030545235.1 Helianthus tuberosus | reverse complement strand
ATTGCGCAAACTTTCAATTAATTATGCAAACGGCTACACTTAATCATCAAGTGGCACATTTGTGAATATAAACATCGTAAGAAACTTATTTTTTTTTTAGGTATGTTACACTTTCAGTCCTTTCATAATCAAAGTTTTCGATTTTTCGAAAAATTAGTCCCTCAATTTCAGTGTTTGGCTTCATTAGGGTTTATTACACGTGTCAATACATCATTGGACGTGATTTTACGAGGTGTTACATCCTCACCCCCTTAAAAGAAATCTCGACCTCGAGATTTGCTAAAATGCTGGAAGTACTTTTGTCACATGACGGACTTAACTTCTATAGCATATATGGAGTCTCTATAAATTCCCAAAGTGACCTTTATATTTGGTACATGTATCCTTTTGGAGCTTCTTAACCTGTCGATCCTTAATCGATATAGGTTGCTCATCATATCATAAATCTGCATATCAATATGTGATAATGCTTCTTGACTTATTGGTGAAAACACAGCCTTAAGTCATTAGTGTGCAATGTATTGCGAGCTCCGCCAAGCTCCGTAAATAGGTTGTAGCTTATAAGCTATTTGATCTTGGTACATTCGATTCCCTTGAATGATTCCATATATTCAGAGTTCAACTAGTCTGATAATTAACAATTTGGCACACCCTTCAGGGTGATGTCTTTTGTTGAACTTTCTTCCTCAACAGGAATTCAAGAGGGTTGATATTCTTATTAATCCTTGACTTTCTGCCGAATACTGGCCTCTTACTGATGATTATGGGTTTGTTTGATCTTACCCGTCAATGAAATTTTCAGATCCTGATAATTGGACTTACCAATCTTCTGTCTACTAAATAGATGTTTAACATTCCATCTATACAAAGTCTCCAAAAGAGCAGCCTTGATACTTATATATCAACTATTATAGAAAAGCTTAATTTAAGGTGAGATGGTTATTCCAACCATTGCTTAAAACTAATCTTAAGGAATTAGCTAATCCTTGCCGTTAGTCGAATAAATCGACGATCCTGGGCAGCTGATGGAAATTCTTAATTGTTGCCTAATTTGGGTCGCGGTAATCTATGCATAAGCAAAATGAACCGTCTTTCTTAATTAACAATACCGAATTTTTAGAATATAGGGTTAGGCTATATGAATTCTTTATTTTAAAACTTATTTAATTAGAGTTTTGATTCTTCCAATAATGGCACTAGCCGTCTTGGAGATTTCATAATGATACAGCCCTAAATGGGATATAAATCTTAATTCTACCTGTCTTTCAGGGGTAAACAGGGTAATCTTAGGAGAAGATAATCAAGTCATAAGGGGGTTACAGAGATTTTTTTTTTCAAATCTGAGGCTCCAGTTCATCCATCCCTGCTTGTGTCAAATGAGTGACACATATATGTTACGAGTCCATGAATTTCTTAATCGAAGACACTTACTTGGACAACTCCACTTTGGATATCTTCTTTGAATACCATTAGTTGACTTTAGTACCATATGACCATCGGAATATCTTTGGGGTCCCATGCATTAAACCTCCATACTGATCAGGCATGGAAGAAATCTATGGGACTTATTAAGATACATCAATCCTCATGTGGTGCTTTTGTCATACCATTTGGTGTTCGCAATCGATAGAGATCAAAGAGATATCAACTATATATGCTGACGCACTTCTTCTAGAGAGAGGATACTTCTAGAATTTCATAATTAGAGATTTCTAACAGGAACAGAAGAAATGGTTCTTATGATTCCGCCTGTAAGTTTTACTTTACACTTAATATCTGGGGTTTTTACGGGAAAATTTCTAAAAGTTTGCTAAGCGTAAAATCTTATGAGAGACTTAGCAGTACCTGAATCCAAACGTAACTCTTAGCCAAAAATCACAATAAGGGTTTATCTGGCGTTATTATTAATGTGAACTGCCTCTAATTATTCATCAGGAGGGTTAAACGCCTCCATTCTTAATCCTTTTAAACTTAGCTACAAAATCTTTGACAAACTTTTACACTACTAGAAAATTGGGTTTTTGCCACCACGTTTTCGGTCGCAAAACGGTGGCAATTTCCCTATTGCCACTGTTTTGCTACCAAAAAATCGGTAAGAAATACACACGTAGCAATTGCCCTATTGCCACCTATTTGCTACCGTTTTATTTTTTGCTACCGCTTTTGCTACCGTAATTTTGTCACCATTTTGCTACCGTAATTTTGTCACCATTTTGCTACCGCTTTTTTGTCACCATTTTGCTACCATTTTATTTTTTGCTACCGTTTTGCTACCATCATTTTGTCACCATTTTGCTACCGCTTTGCCATTGTTTTGCCACCTATTTATATATGCTACCATTTCTTAGCGATTTATATTCTTTGCAAAGCTTTTCAAAATCATAACAAACATACACAATAACATCCAAATCAAAACATTAAATAACCCAAAATAGATATATTATTTTTATACATATGTTTCAACAAGCTAGTACATCAAAATCTATTTTTTCTTCAAAGGTTTACAGTGATCATATGTTTTGTTTCAGCAAGCTAGTATTGCTGGAGGAATCTTCTTTCTACCACCAATATCTGTTTTTAAAAGCACATACTGTAAACATCCTATTTTGCATCCTCCTTATAAATAGCCTGCACAAGAAAATTAAAAAAACATTACTAAAACAAAGGCAAAGCTCAACTGTGGAATGAAGATAAACACTCACAACTGGCAGTCCTAGAAAGTTTCCAGCTATAAAATATCGAATGAGCGCAGCTAAGAGAAAAGAGTTATCGAAGTCAAAAGCAAAGCTCAAGTGTGGAATAAAGATATATTCCAATTCATACCTCCATTAATGTAGTCCAATTCTCCAGTCTCTTGAACATCACATCATCCTTTATTTTATATGTTGTTACCCTATTAAGACTATGGGGTATGGGGCGGGGGTTGGGGCGTGGGTTGGGTACAAATGCCCAAGTCACCACCCCAGGTGGGCTTGGGTTTGGGCGTGGCCCCTTGGGCGGGGGTTTCAGCCCGGGCGTTGGGCGGGGCTACCCACATGACATGGCGGAACCTCATTGGCCAAGAGCACTAGCCCTTTGAAATTGGTTTTTTTTCCAAGCCACCCCAGCCACGCCCCACCATACCCCTTTGAAATTGACTTTTGGTCTTGGGTGCCCCATACTCCACGTGTCGCACCATGCCCCCAACCCACGCCCTACCATACCCCACGGTCTAAGAACACGAAACAATTCATCTATCATTTAATGCATACAACGCCCCAAATCATTTTATTTAAAGGTTTATATCATTATTGTACTAGTATAGTTTTTGCAATCTTAATGAACACCTTAATCATTTACAAAAAAATAAAAAATAAAATTAAGTGAACATACAAGGGTTGATCGGCAAAAAGGTTGTACCTTATCTGCTGTGCATTAAGCTAATCCCTGGCTATTAAAAGCTCCGTATACAAAAAATGCTACCTTACACCTGAGCCCGGTTCTGACTTGTTACTGTGTCAATTCCGATCAAAATATCAGGCATATTTTTTAAAATCTCTAAATAGTTGATGTGTTTAAGTTAAGATACTTACTGGTTGTCCATATGATGAGAAAGAAAATATGAACATTCTGAACCTATTACATAAAGACGAGAGAATGAATTTTAGTACTCTCACGTGTTGTACTTTGTAAAATGATAGTTTGCTATGAGTCTGTATAAGTACTTGCCATCAGTAGCATTTATGAAGATTATCTACAGCACTTAAACATCAAAAGGTTCCGATGTCATCGCTGCAATCATTAAACCACTGGCATTTAACAAGCCAAGAAATTTATGTCTTAGAACAATCACAACGAGCTCTGACTATTGGTGAACTTTAAGCTCTTAGCTGATATCAAACTGTGTAATCTGACTAATCTCACACATGGAGGCACCTGTCAAGAACCATATGTATGATAAATGAAACAAAACACAACACTGAAATCAATTTTAATCAATAAGAACCGGAATACTTTCAATTAGGAATAAAATTCTTCAGGATATCCTTAATCCATGGCATCATCACATCAAACAATTATATATACACAGCATTACTGATCAATTAGGGTTTTGGCTCACATCCATCGAGTAAACTAGCTGATGTACTCTGAGTGTCCTGAAACTAAAAGAACAGCTTGTTATCAACAATTATATAGAAATTTAAGAACAAAATCGAACTAAAACTAACAAAAATTACTAACAAACTAGGTCAAAATATCATAAGATGAACTATACGAACACAATCGAACTAAATATAACAGAGATTACGAACAAAATTAGGTCAAAATATCATAAGATGAACTTTACGAACACAATCGAACTAATACTAACAGAAATTACGAACAAATTAGGGCAAAATTAGGAAAGTAGAGTGAGAAATCGTACGGAGATCGTGAGCTTTCTTCAATAAGCCAGAGGTGGTGCGACGGTGGAGGTTGTGCACTTGTGCTACGGTGGTGGCTATGCGACGGTGGAGATGGTGTGATGACGGAGGTGCGACGGTGGAGGTGGAGGAGCGATGTTGGAGGTGCGACGATTGTATTGTGTGGGGGTTAGATTTAGGGCAAATTAATTGGAGGCAACAGAGGAGTTTTAACCGTCTTTTTAGTTGTATTAGCTACGTTACGTACCATATAGTTGCTAAGTTTGCTACCATGTTTTTCGGTAGCAAATTTTGGTGGCAGATGCTTAGTTTTGTAGTAGTGTTAGGGCAGTCTCAACTTTGACTGGTTATTTCTTAATCTATATAACATGAGTAGCTGAGTTAGGTCCATAATGGATTTATAATGAGTAGGTTTTGAAACCCTAAAGTTCCTTTTATAGTCGATGCTAAATCATCGATATATATAGTGCATTATGCTTAAGTTCTAGGTTAACCGAATAAGAGCACTATTTCAACCAATGGACCAAGGTTTGCAACCTACTGTCGATAGTTTATAGCTCTTATGGGGGAGTCGGAAAAAAAAATTCTTATTCCATCTTTTCCATCTCGCAAAGCGGATACCGGGTTTTTCTAATAAGGTCCTTAAAATTTGGACCATCCCATACTGTATAAGGGGATATTTCTTGTGGACTCCATTAGTGTCCTCACTAATCAAGGGTATTACTATCGAATGATTGTGACGCACACATTACCGTGTGCTTTCCAGCATAACCACTGATTTACCTAATGGTTTCTACTTCTCTTAACAATTCCTTGCAATCACTGGCCCCTTTTAATTATTGAAGTCTCTTGACTTCCAAAAGACGAAGTACTTTTTAAATACATCCTAAAAAGAATGGGCTCCTTGCCACATATGATTTTATTTGGGTCATTCTTCGCATATGGGGTATGAATAAAACTCTTCTCATGAGCAGTGTCATGAGTTTTAGAGCGAGCAGTGTTTGGCTCTTCATGGCTTTTCTCATAGCCCTTCTCAGCAGTGATAATTATAGTTTTGGTGGTTAACTCCGTTAACATTGAGGTTCACACTTGATGCACTATTAACATTTGTCGCATCTCTAGGATTGCGACTGTTGTTTGTCTCTTCTGAGTTTTCCATACTCAAATCTTTTGGTATTAAATACCAATTTAACAATTAATTGAGTGCATTTCACAGCTTAGTCATCATCCTGACGACTTATCATACATCAATCATGGTATTATTAAACCATATGAACATTCCTAAGGAGTGTTATTTGATTGTACATCAATCATATTCAGCCTAAGTCACAAAAAGATCATTAATGGCCTTTAGGGTTTTGACCGAGTCCGTTACCCTTTTGACAGGGGATCAACATGTCCCAACAGTCTTCGGTATGTAGATGATTTCAGATAGCTCTAAGGCTTGCCATAATGGCTTTCTAAAATATGAAACATTAGTCCGTCAGGAAGGACATAAATAATTATATGGCATGAAGGCCTTGTCACGGAGGGCATTAATGTATAAACCTCAATCTTATTAGATTATGGGTTTTAAGAATTGAACCTAGTTCTTCACTGTTGGACAGGGAGTCATAAACTACCATTGTGATCGTCTCGAAAGGCGATTTATTTTGGCATATAGGCAAATCCTAGGACATCATTAATGGATGTTTACATATATACCTATATGTATATATATATATATATATATAATTATCGTCATTGAGTATATCAGTCATGATCTTATCGATCTTATAGACTTTAAGGCTTGTGCATTGCCCATCACCTTCGACGATGTACTATAATGGTCATATTTGACAATGTCTCTGATGGACAATATAGTATATAACCCGTAGGTGATATAGATCATATGGGTGATTCAGGATAACACTACGAAGGGTAATACAATAAACATACTTATATATAGGAAGTACCAGCGGCGTATCCACCATGTGTTTATTGTATTACTCTAGTTTCATTATCTAAATCACCGTCAAGATACATATAATCATAACCATTGAGTCGGAAAGTACTTCTTGAAATCTCCCTATGAAGATAGGAAGACCCAAGATTGTACTTCAAATACCCTATAAAATATTATGATCATCGCATCAGATGATATTAGTCATGATCGCACTGATCATATGGACCGTTAGGGTTGGGTATAACCCACCACTTTGAACAGGGGATCATAAAGATCACCACTAACTTTGTCTTATCTCCAATAGAATAAAGTATAGCCTGTAGGCTTTTCATTACTAGGGATGTTAATATTATGATCATCATACTGATGATACTGGTCAGGATCGCATTGATCATATAGACTAGGGAATTTGAGCATAGCTCACCCCCTTGGGCAAAGAATTATAAAAGATTACAATTGCCTTGTCACTATTGGACAATATAATATAGCCCGTAGGCAAAACATTATTAAGGATATTAAATTTATTCATCATATTGATGATTTTTAGTCATGATCTCATTGATCATATAGACTATTAGGCTTGAGTATAGCTCACTACCTTGAACAGGGGGTCATAAGGATCACAATGTCAATGTCACTAATGGACAATATATTATAGCCCGTAGGCAAAACATCACTAAGGGATGTTAAATAACATGATCATCATATTAGATGATATTAGTCATGATCGCATTGATCATATAGACTATTATGTTTGGACCTAGTCCAATATTTTTAGACAGGGAGTCGTAGACCACAACTGTCGTGTTGTCTAATTGAACAACAAGTTTAGCCCGTAGGCACTTCATCACAAATGGATGTTTATATTTTGATCATCACATTGATGATACTTGCCATGATCAAATTTGATCACATAGGCTTTAAGGCTTGGACGCAGTCCAATTACCTTGACGGCTAGTGTGATTTCTCAAGTCACACTGCCAGGAGTGTTAACACGTTCTCAGATGTTAACAAGGATTAATTTGTCTTAATGGTTACACAATATTACCATGATCGCATTGATCATATAGGTTTGGAGGCTTGAACATAGTTCCCCACCTCTAGATAGAAAGGGGTATCTCTCTTTAACTATCATAGTAGAAGGAATAATCATCCTTAACTACCAAAAGCTTTGGCCAATTAATGTGGACTTGCCACTTGGCAGCGGTAAACCATTAAGAAGATCTTTTGAAATCATTTAGCAGATCGATAAAATTCGAATCAAGTGATACTAATGGTTGATAAAGGATGAAATGAATGCCTATATAAAATTTCCAAAACCTTCAATAAGTCATTAGGAAATTTACCATAATGCCTTAAACAGGACTTTTAGTATCATACTTGTCCATTGAGGACTTTAAAAGGAAAATTATAAGTATAGGGATTATAAAATTACAGTTTGCCCATGTAGGGACTATAATAAAGTATCAGGTCTACGAAGGGTTACAAGGAGATGTCATATCCGCTGAAGGTCTTATAATGAAATCTCATGCCCATGGAAGGATTATTTAAAAAAAACATATTCCCGAAAGGATTTTTAATAAAATAACATGTCCATAAAAGGTCTATATTGAAATATAATGCCCTTGAAGGGACTATGATAAACATAAGTATATACCAAGTCTTATTAGGAGACGTAGGTCCGCAAGGACTATAATGAATTACTACGTCCACAAAGGACTACAATAAACAAATACCCAAACAAGGATTTTAATGAAAAGAAGTATGATGGAGGGTCTTCTAATGTCTTCCTCTCTTTATTCTGATTGCTTCTTCATCTCTATAAATCGTATGCAGTAGCGACTCTAAAGATTTTAGTGAATAAAGAATTAATTCAATTCAGAATCCATAGCAGAAGTAGAATCCAAGGATTCAATGATTTAAGAAACGACATGGATCACGGATTAGGTTTTGACTGGTATAATCTAAGTCTGAAGTCTCAAAATTCAAAGGTAAGAAATAGGGATTTAATAACATCTATATGTATCATCCTCAATATGGGAGCCTCAGGGACTTTCTGGTATGGACTCCGTAGTCTGGTTAAGAGTTTAAACAAGTTTGGTTTCTCCTTCAACCAGTCGCATGCTTATCCTAGTCATGGTATGAAACTTAGCATTTCTTGGCTTCTGACGGGAAGAATCTCCATCCATGGCTCTTTGATTGATGACATATTAAAATATATAAATTGAAAGTAATAATCCTCCGAATAGAGACGAGAGTATTCCAATGTTAAGTCTAGACTCAGCTTCTCTTTTCTCAACTTCAGCATTTATGTTAGCTTCAGCTTCATCAACGGGAACAATCTCTGCCATAAATGCTTGAGTGACATTCTCATCATTTTCCAAGTGAATACTCCAGTCATATGAACCTTCTCGTGCAGTAGAGATCAGCGCTCTTGAGTTAGAGTTGTTTGATGAATTTCTATTGTTTGAACTCTGACTTGAGGTTTCATTCTTTTGTTTCTGACATTCCCTAGCAAAATGACCATAACTTTGACAGTTAAAGCACCTCACTTTGGTCTTGTCAAAACCAACAGTTTTCCCTACAAATTTCCTTCCAGTTCTGTTCATGAACCTCTTCACCCTTCTAGTAATCATGGCCATTTGCCATTGCAAATCCATATCTTCAAGATCATCAGGGTCAATCTGATCGTAATCTTCATCTAAAACGGCAGGATCAGATATCTTCCCCTGAATGTAGTTCTCGTAAGAAGCAACAAATGAAGCAAGTAGAGCAAGATGCTCTTCAGCAGACTTCACACTCATTGGCATTGACTTTGAACTACTACTTTGCTTAGCAGTTGATGTTCTCTTAGCTCCAGTTGATCCTCCTGAAGCAGCTACAAAACATACATCACCATCCTCATTTACTGTGACCTGCTCAGTTTCACGCGAGAGGAAAGCAGTGGCAGAGTCGCTAGAAGCATCGTGAGATGAAGAAGATGTAAGCCCATTGTAAATCCCTGGATCTTGAACCTGATCATATCCAGTGTCCTTCTTCTTCATGCTGAGCTCATAAGCTCTTAGCTTTCCAACTACTTCTTCCAGTTCCTTCGTTTCATAATCAGCTTCTCCCTTTATCATGAGAGTGTAAATATCCCATTTAGCAGGCAGAGCATCAAGCAGCTTGTCATTTTTCTCTATGTCAGAATAGCAATCTATATCATAATTGTCCAATTCTGACATCAGATGGTAGTATCGAGTAATGACGTCCTCAAGTGACTCATTTTTCATGTACTTGAACACAGCAAACTGCTTCTTCAGTAGATCAATTTTGTTCTTCTTGACATCAGAATTCCCTTCATATCTCTTCTCTAGCGCATCCCACATTTCTTTTGAAGTAGTGTACTTCTTAAAGGTGTGTTTGATGCTATCAGGTAGGGACATCTTGATAGCTGCCAAGGCTTTCTTTTCAGCCTCATACATCCTTTTATCGTTTTCTTGCATGTTCACATAGGCTGTGACACGCGGTCTGCCTTCAAAGTCATGTGTAGGGTTTGTGTACCCATCTTCAATACAAATCCACATGCGTGTGTCCTGATATTCAATAAAGGATTGAAACCTATCCTTCCATGTCAAGTAATTCTCCACCTTCATCATCTTAGGTGGTTTGTTCGTTGTGCCTACCTCGTGTTCCATCCTTAAAAGCTCGTTCAATTTAGACATGTTCGACATTTTAACTTAAGCAGACTGGTTAAACCGTACAATTTTAGTCCGAAACCTGTTTTTACTAATTTATACCGTTAGATTCGTCTCGAGATTACGATTCCAATGATATATAATGTCTAAAACCTATTTCAGGATTTTCCAGAGTCTTTTTTTTTTTTTTTTTTTTTTTTTCCAAGGAGTCCAACGGTGCAAGCGGTTTGTCCAGATGAGTTACGGATAATTATCTAAACACGAAACTGTGAAATTTTTCCTACGATTGCCTAGAAAAATTCCACCACTTTCAAACCACTTGTTGCGAGTCGAGACCTTAGTTTCGAGTCGAGACCACAGTTGCGAGTCAAATCAGCACAAGCCGAAACCACGGTTGCGAGTCGAAACCACTGTTGCGAGTCGAGACCTTTGTTTCGAGTCGACACCACAGTTGCGAGTCAACCAGCACAAGTCGCAATCACGGTTGCGAGTCAACCAGCACAAGTCGAGACCTCTGGTTGCGAGTGAACAGTACCAGTCGAGATCACTTGTTACGAGTCGAGACCTGCAACCTTGAGTCGAGACCAGCTATTTTTCAACCAAAATCTCGAAAAATCAGCACCTTTTAAACCGTAGAATCTTCTGATTGATAACTTTCCAACTAAAACTCCAAAAAATCAGCAAACAACTTCCAAATAACACCAAAACAGATCAAAATCGTAAAAATTTTGACTGTTCTTCGATGTTCTTCGTGAATCCAAACTGCAACCCAAAAACTTGTTTCTTTCCGATCAGTTTTGAACCGTACACAAGAGCAAACGCTCTGATACCAATTGTAGGTCCCCGTATCCCGTATGGATCGTAACAAAACTGACAATCTACCAAGGGTGCGGAATCCCCTTGATAAACCAAATAAACAGAAACAAGAACACGAACCGATTTACCAACTGATCTTCTATGATTATCCAACGAAAACGTTTACAATCACTAAAGATCTCCACGAACCAACAGCCGATTTCTGTTTGTTCTAGAACTCTCACAATTCGAATGCTCTCAATAATCTCCAAAAGTCTAACCCTAAAACTCTAGGTAAAGGTTGTTTATATACACACAACCATACAATTCGAACTGGGCCAAGCCCATACGAATTCTGTTTATAATTCGGGCTAAACTAAACAGACTTTAACTTGATACATACTTGGACAAGATTGGGCTTCAACAACCTCGAATTCCATTCAGTCTTCATAAGTCTTCGCGGCCCAAACACGTTTAATATCCAAAGACCAATCCAACGCTGTTGTCACATAACATGCACCAACAGGTGCATACCGACTCAAGGATATGGAGGGGGATATGCTACCAAGATCCTGGAATGCAATACACTTAAAGTTCTATTTCAAGTAAGAATAGAATTTAATTTCTATCTCAGAATGGTATGTATTCTATCTCTTTTAAATATATTTGTTTATTATCTAGAACCCAATACTGACTTAAGCATCGGAGGGGTGTTAGCCAAGCTAACACCCACCTTAGTTTAAGGATGTTTTGCAGTATATGCTCCAGGATATAGCTCCAGGATGCTCACTCAGGATACTTCGGAAGATTAGAGGATTGGCCCCCTCTCTCACGTATAAGGGATCCTGATCCCTTCACAGGTTTAAAGGTATTCACCTTTCTTCCGAATTGGGTTTAAACACCCCGCCTGGAGCGCAAGTTATTCGGGAATAGTTCAAGGTGGCGGGACCAGTCCATGTAAAAGTGGCTGACAATTTCGTTACTATTGGCTATATCCTGAATCCTAAAGGTATATGAGGATTGATCACCCTCTCTCACGAAAGGGTATTTTCATACTCTCTAAGGGTTAAAGGTTTTCACCTTTCTAAGCCTTGGAGTTTATACACTCCCACCTGTAGCGCACGAAAATTTGCGATTTCCCCCAGGATACGAGGGATTTATCTCCAGTACATTTTTGGGTTTTACCCCTGTAACACGAAAAATTGTCTATACAATTGGAATTGATGACCAAAATATTTCTAAGTATTCGAAGACATTGTGCACAGGGGACATCCCTACTGAGGCAATTGTGTAAAGCTCAAAGGATAAAGCTCGGACCTAATACACTGAGTGTCTCAGACAGGGGACATCTTTATTAGAAGAGTTACAAGGGGATTGAAGTTTAAAAATAGGGTTATACCCTATTCCTGGTATGATCTTTCCTTTGTAAACGTTGTTTAAGTTTTTAACAGTATTATGTTTGGTAAAAGGTTAAACATCCTGATTAGGATAAATTGTCGGAATATATTTTCAAAATATATTTTCGAAATACTTTTCTGGATATTTGATTAAGTTATTTGACGCTGGTACTGGTTTGAAACTTTGATCAAGCAAGAATTGTCAAAACAGGTTTTGGAAATTGGACTTTCTTTTATTCTTTGAAAAATTTTCTCTGAAGTTGATTGAATTTTTGGAAGTTTTATTTAATAAAAGTTTTCATAATATATCACTGAGTATATTTTGCAAAGCTAAAATCTGCGTTAAGGAATGCATGACAGAAATTAAAAGGCAACAACAAATAAGTCAAGAGATAGTTATATTATTAACAAGTCAAAAGTTATGCTTTTGGTTTCACCTCAAACCAAGGCCCATCCGCCAAATTCACGTTTAGTTTTTACCATACCTACATAACGGTTGAAGGTTTTATCTCAAAACGAAACCTGTCCACCTTCAACCGTTACGATATTCAAAACGGATTATACTAACTGATGACCAAGGGCTTCATCCTAAAACCTAGGACCCATCCACCTTTGGTCATCATATTGTTCTAATGCAGGAAATATAAATTGTTCAAAGACAGGAAATGTAAATTGTTCTACAGACCATAGCCATGAAATTTTAAAAAGTGGGCTCCGGCCTCAGCACATATATCCATCATCGCCCACGTCGCTGCATTTAAGGGTCAGCTCCCTCCTTCATCGTGACATCTCCACCGGTATCCTTTCCAACATTCTTCTCAGCATCATCAGCAGCATCCTTTCCATCAGCATTCTCTCCAGAATCACCACCGGCATCCTTTGAGGCACCAGCATCATCCACCTTCTCGGTTACCTTGGTGGGCTCCTCTGCGACAGGTTTAGAAGGGGGCTCCACCGGATTGCCGCCAAGATCTTTCAATTTCATCTCCCAGGCTTTGATGTTCCATGAGGGGCATTCAACGCCCAAAGCCCTAGCTTCGTAAGCCATTTTCAGTCTGGCCTGGAGGAGGGAGATGATGACTGAATTCTTAAGGCTCTCCCGGTATGAAGCCATATCTTGTTCATGCTGAACCTGGACCGCGTCAGACTTAGCTTGAGCCTCTTGGGTGATCTTTTGGATGGCAGCTTGGTGATCTTGGGTCATGGCCTTATACTTAGCTTCGTAGTGTTCAGATTTGGCGGTGGCGATTGCTGCTTGATCCTTGATGGTAGCTTCAGCCTTCTTTAGTTTGCTTTCTAGCATGACGTTTAACCCACATGTGTCCTCATAAAGGAATACCAGGCGTTCAAGGCCCTGCAAGGTAAAGAAACAGGCATTATTCTAAATGAACATTTCTACTTAGCATATGGTGCAGGATACAGGTCAGGATACTAACCTGGTTAAGAAAGCCGGTCATAAATTTGTTGGATTCAGTAAACCCGTGGTTCTCAAATGGGAACTCGTGAAGTGTAGCGGGAGGTTCAACTTCTTTTCTCTTTCGGGAACTAGAGGCCCGGGTACGGGATGCCGGTGGAGCTTTGGGAGCAGTGGTGGTCTTCGATCTGGTAGGCTTCAGTGTGACGGATGACTTTGGATTGGATTCTTGCTTGGTAGGCGCGAGGCTAGAGTAGCTATCCAACTCGTCGAGTTGGAAGCCTTCGAGGTTAATAACTGGCACTGCACAAGGGAAGATGTTTTAGGCTTATTATACCTCTAAAAATAATAATCGATTTAATATAAAGATAATTCCTGAAAATATGCTTACCAAACATGTTGGAACTTGATCTTTGACTTGAGCTTGTGAGTAGCAGGTTAAAGGTTCTTTCACCCTCTGGAAGCTTGTAGATTTCTTTTATTCTTCCTTCTGATTCAGCACTAGGGGGAGCTAGTTCCTTGAAGTTTGCTGCAAGAAAGGAAATAGACACATCAGGATATTGGTTCAGGATGGAGGTTCGGGATATGATTGGGGATATTCCTAAAACCCTAAGTCCTACCAGAAGTCAACCATCTTTTAGGGAGGTCAAAACCCTTATCAATGGAGTCTCTTTTCACAAAGAAGAATTTTCTTGTCCACTTATCCTCGTTCTTGGTAGCTTTGAGGATGAGAGGATCTTTGGAAATAGAGAATAGAAGGAATCGGCTAGAACCATGAGATCTTAAACGATAAGCCATCGGCAAATCTTCGATGCACAGGTCAGGCACATGGCGAGCCTTAATTCCTTCCAAGGTAACTAATATACGCCAAACCATGGGCATGATTTGGGCAAAGCTAAGGCCAGTAAGTTCGAAGAAACGAGAAATAAAAGGTGAAAACGGGTATTGAAGTCCTATGGAGAAAGGGTAGGCAAAAAAGCAGACCCATTCGTCGGAACAAAAATCCGATCGGAGCTCTCGGTCGAATGGACGGAAGATTGTCCCGGCGGGAAAGGCACTGGAAGCTCGTAGGGCTGCGATGTCGGAATTATCGAAAGAACACACCTCCTTTGAAGGTTTCTGAAGCAAATTTTGTTTGTGGAAAGGGGAAACAGAATCCGCCATTTGCGATCTAGTACGGGTCGCCATGGAGGATCACAATCGGAGAACAAGAGATGTAAACAAGGAAAATAGAAAAGAGAGAGAGAAAAGAACCTGATATTCGGTTGAAGATAAAGATAATCATAATGAGAAGTCCCTCGGTTGATATAGGCTAAATGTAGGGGGTAAAGAGTAAATAGCGCCTTGGAAGTTGCACACTGTCATTTCAAGGGTCTCGTCGTATTGATTGCCTTAAGTTATGAGATAAAACTTTTAAAATATATCCGTTGGATTGGTATACCAACCGATATATTTGGGGACAATTGTTATGGGTCATTTTCTAAACATACATATCTTGACCAATATCCTGTTTTTTATTGTTTATTTGTGACCAGGATGCTGGACGAGGATATTGCTAACATCTTGGGCGATATCCTGAGGTTGATCGAATTAATCACGTGCAGGTTAAAGACTGGGACTTGCCAACGGTCAAATGGACTTCATCTCCTCAAGACTCTGGCGTATTTGTTATGGGAGAGACGTTGAACCCGAAAGACTAGGTCTACAACGTTCGACTGAGGAATATTCGCTGGATCCCGGTTATTTAGGATAGTTTGTTACATTTGTTTTACTATAAATAGATGGGGGCGGATCAGATTAAGGCACAACGAAACTTTCACACACTCTCGAATACTTTTGCTCTCTAGCTTTCAGCAGTCACTACACACAAACACTTGTAATCGAATTACATTGTAACACCTAGTTGATCTGCACCACATCCTACACTGTATCCTGATATTTGAAGCAATAGAAGAACAAGGCAGCTGCGATTGTCAGCTCCCGAGGTTTTGTGCCGGCGATCTAGATTGATCAAGGGCTTTCCTCGTACATCACGTGTCAACCTTTACTTTTCTGCTCATTGTTTGATCATAGATACAGCTCTATATCTTGAGCCGTATCCTGAAACTGTTTTTATAACTAACTTGGTTAACATATTTTTCACACATAATTTTAGCACACTACCTCACTTAACTAATTTGATCACTAAATTGCTTCGGTAATTTTTGACCAAAACAGATGTGCATATTAAATATTGTGTTGTTTGACTATTATGTTGCCAACCACGTCACGATACTCCCCACCGGACCCACCGGTCAAACGTGTGGTAATCGGGGTGTGACAGGTTGGTATCAGAGCCAACACTGAGTGAATTAAACACTAGTCTTTTGTGTTTAATCTCAGTTACACAATTGCACATTCTTGAGTCTAGACAAGAACATAGGACAAATTCTAATTCGTTTATTTTGTCCTTATTTGATCCCTTTGTTATTTTTCTGATTAGCCCTTGCATGGGCAAGTCATTTTTATTAGAAGTCCCGTTTAGGGCAACCATATACTTGTTTAAATTTTAAAGGAATGATTATATATTTAAAATATCATTCCTATATTATAAGATCTACCATTATGATAAAAATGGCAAAATCTAAAAAGGACAAGACCTAGCTGTCACACCCCGAATTTCCACGTATCACCGGTGGGCCCGGTGGGGAGTATCGTGACGTAGTTGACATCATCATAGTCAAACAACACAATATATAAATGCACAGCGGAAGCAAATGATAAATATATTACAATCCGATATAAAGTAACATCAAAGTATTACAACGGACTGTAAAAGATCCACAGGCGGATCAAAAGATAAAAAGAAACTTTATTCAACAGACTTTAAGGCATCCAAGCTTGCGAGACTTATTGTGGACGCTAGAAGACAGCCAGCCTATTACGAGTAGTACCTGCACTTAACCTTTTGGAAAATACGTCAGTTTACACTGGTAAATACAATTTAACTGACTCATTTTGAAAAGGGTTAAAAATTGATTTGAATGCACGTGGCACAAAACCTTTTTATAACTTGGGATAATTATGTAATATAATCTTGTGAACGAATTACATGTTACTTGTGCGTTCAGTAGCCCGGATCTTGTCCGGGTTAAAGATCAATAGACCCACCACAATTTTGAGTTATACACTGACAGGTGTACGCCTACACCCCGTGCTCAGGTCGTGGCCATCTCGTAAGATGATGCCAAGGATATCCAGGACATGGTCATTAACCCCCCAAAGGCTTTAAGTGAACAAGACTGTTTAAACGAGCCGATCAAATTATTCAATTAACCACCCAAAGATGTAAGATTTGATGCTCGATCAAGCGGTATTCTATATACCGTAACCCAAGCCCGTATAGGGAAAATAAGTTAAAAGTATTTACCTGAGCTAAATATAAATTCAATCCCAGCCGTATACCACCAAGCAAGTACAGATAGCTTTTACTGGGCTCCTAAATCTGGAACGAAGGTTTTTAATATCCTATTAGATTCCTAACGGGTCTTTAATTAAGCCTAAGCTTAGACCGGTTAACTTTCAACAGGAAGACACGGTTCAAACGCACGATTAAGCGAAGACCGGATAGCATGTGATTTAGACCCGACAAGTTTGAATACTTGTATAATATGGGTATACTAAATACATTCTGGATTTTGAGACAAAATTGATAATGTTTGACCCGTTCCGGTCAATTTGTGCAAACTAGTTACATAAACCGAACCGAACGCGAAAAGGGCGTCACGGGTAACCAAAAGAGTCATATGCAAGTCCCCTGAGTTAATATGCCTTAAATAAGTTATAATATCAGTAAGATATCTTCTATTATGCCCAAAACGGATTTAAACACAATTTATGCCTCATAAGGGCATTTTGGTCATTTAAAAGATTATAAAAGAGTTTAATTGGAAATCTGAGTTACAGGTCTGGTTCATACAGTAAATATACTTAATTTAACATGTTATAATAGTAGGGTATGACCCATATATGAAATTTATCATTTAAAACCAAACTATGCTTCTTAGGGGTATTTTGGTAATTTCACAAGGGCTAAAAAGGTCAAAACTGGAAACCTGAGTTCAAAAACTTGTACTTACTGTTATTTTATAAAAATATACTAAAAACATCAGTAGGTATCAACCTTATATGTTTAATATGGTTATAATACATACTATGCGTTAAAAACGCTTAAAAAGGCGATTTGGAGCCGTTTCCGGGTTTGTAAAAGAAAGCTGATATTTTTATAATTCCAGAACGCTCAAAATATTTTATTTATCAAATAAAATCAGTAGAAAAAGGTTTGGGGTCAAAAGGATTTATAAAACTCGTTTTATGGCTTAAAAGGGCAAAATCGGTATTAACCGAATTAAACTTAGAGACCTATGTTATGCTCAGCCAAAAATTAAATAAAAATCTTTAAAAATCCCAAAATATTATATTATAATAGTGGGTAAAAACTTTGATATTAAAAAGTGGGTTAAAATAGGCTATTCGCTAATTACGCCATTTAATTAACATAAGGCTTTCAAATTACGATAATGAGCATAACTCTTAATCTAGACCTCAAACTGATATCAAATTTTAGGTGCACGTTTATAAATCAGTAACAAATGTTTCTACTCTTTCACTTTTTCAAAAATCATGTTTTATAGTCAAAAGGGTATAATAGTCACATTTAAGCATAAATCGGAAACATGCATATGAATCGGATAGGTATTGAACCAAGTTGTACAATCTCAGAGAGTTATACATATATGAAACCTGGTCCAAAATAAGCTCTAAGGCAGATCTCAAACATGTAAGAACGGGTCAGAACTGAAAGTCAAAGAAAAAGTCAATTTATGCGACTTTCGGTTCCGATCCGGGTTTAAACTGAAAATTGTCGAGTTGAACATGTTGAGACATGTTCTTACATTAATTACCATGTTATTTTAATGATCAAACAGGTTGCAAGTACCCTACATTGCTAATTATGCTTAAATTTGCAAATAATCATTCTGTTGACTTTTTAAAGCAAGCTTTGACTCGACAATTAACATAGTTAGAGTGGGAATCTGAAAATACCCTTTTAAGGGTTTGTTACCCACATAAATACCTACTTGTAGGTACTTTCAATTCGAGAAATGACTGAGCGGATTTCAATTAATCGTAAAGTCAAATTTAAATTACGACGGTTTGACTAATAGCTAATTAACCAAGCTAAAACGGAAACGAAAGGGTTATGAACACTTACAAGAGTCCTAATTACGATTATAGATCACTTAGAAGGCCTGAGTTTGACCAGAGAGCTTCAGAATTGAGAATGCAAGTGAAGTATCAAGTGAACTTAGCTCCTTTATATAGTTTTCGGGTCCTCACGAGATCGCGACAAGTGTCGGGAGGGGTAATCTAATCAAAACAGGTGTCAAGAGGTTTGATAATTCTGTGGGCAAGCCCCTAGTATCGATTGTGAGAGTTAGGAACCAGTTTGCACATGAAAACAGCAAGAAACAGGCTGTTGCAAGCTGTTTTCTGCATCTGACCATGTCTCGCGGCCCGCGTAAGGGTCTGTGTGACCTTACGCGGCCTGCCTACCAGCCCAGGACAGCAACAGAAATTTCAATATTGACAGAAATGGTCCCTGTGAGTCATTAATGTCATTTAAGGCACGTTCAAGGCCCGTTATCCTCATTTTAAGGCACCACTATGATGTTTAAACATAGGGGACATGAAACATGCTTAAAAACATGTCGGATGTCGGTTCGTTTGGCCGTACGGTCACGTTGTACGTCGAATTACGACGAAACACGAACGGACGCTAAAAACGATCCAAATTACGCGACGGATGGAATTTTATCAAGGAGATCACTAAAATAAAATATTTTAGTGCTTACATAAATTTTTGGGTGTCCGGAGATACACCGAATGCGAGATATGCGCGAAAGTGCAAACTTGTGCACTTTTTGACACTTTTAGTCCCTGAATGACATAAAAGTTTATTTTTACGCACTAACACCTCTAAACCTATGCCTAAGCTATATAAAGGATAAAATAGGGTATGTTTAACTTATGGACATATTCCGGAAGGTCCGTTACCATACGATTTGACCTCCTTTTATAGTTTGACGTAATTAGTCCCTTAATTACGCAAAGTGGCGCGAAATGCCGTTTAATGATATCTAAGCCTTCCATGGCCCATATTGATCATTCCCAAGCATATACATACATGTTACTATGCTCCCGTTCGCTTAAATGGTCACCGAAGGGCGTAGATTCAAAAGTTGACGCTTTAGGTCCCTCTATTGCGCAAACTTGCGCATTTCATCATCTAATAGCATTGAAGCCTCATCTAACCCATATTAGGCATTCTTGAAAGTATTATTAATCATCACGATGCTTCGGGTTTGCTAAAAGGTCATTCAGAGGTGTAATTAAACATATTGACACTTTTAGTCCCTCTAACTTGCAAAGTTGCGCGTAATTTTACTTATAGGCATAAAAACTTTAGACGGCCATTAATTGGCATTCCCGAGAGTATAATTAAATATTATGAAGCTCCCGGTTTGTTAAAAGGTCACTCAGAGGTAAGAATTAGCATGTTGACGCTTTTAACCCTTTATTGCGCAAACTTTCAATTAATTATGCAAACGGCTACACTTAATCATCAAGTGGCACATTTGTGAATATAAACATCGTAAGAAACTTATTTTTTTTTTAGGTATGTTACACTTTCAGTCCTTTCATAATCAAAGTTTTCGATTTTTCGAAAAATTAGTCCCTCAATTTCAGTGTTTGGCTTCATTAGGGTTTATTACACGTGTCAATACATCATTGGACGTGATTTTACGAGGTGTTACATCCTCACCCCCTTAAAAGAAATCTCGACCTCGAGATTTGCTAAAATGCTGGAAGTACTTTTGTCACATGACGGACTTAACTTCTATAGCATATATGGAGTCTCTCTAAATTCCCAAAGTGACCTTTATATTTGGTACATGTATCCTTTTGGAGCTTCTTAACCTGTCGATCCTTAATCGATATAGGTTGCTCATCATATCATAAATCTGCATATCAATATGTGATAATGCTTCTTGACTTATTGGTGAAAACACAGCCTTAAGTCATTAGTGTGCAATGTATTGCGAGCTCCGCCAAGCTCCGTAAATAGGTTGTAGCTTATAAGCTATTTGATCTTGGTACATTCGATTCCCTTGAATGATTCCATATATTCAGAGTTCAACTAGTCTGATAATTAACAATTTGGCACACCCTTCAGGGTGATGTCTTTTGTTGAACTTTCTTCCTCAACAGGAATTCAAGAGGGTTGATATTCTTATTAATCCTTGACTTTCTGCCGAATACTGGCCTCTTACTGATGATTATGGGTTTGTTTGATCTTACCCGTCAATGAAATTTTCAGATCCTGATAATTGGACTTACCAATCTTCTGTCTACTAAATAGATGTTTAACATTCCATCTATACAAAGTCTCCAAAAGAGCAGCCTTGATACTTATATATCAACTATTATAGAAAAGCTTAATTTAAGGTGAGATGGTTATTCCAACCATTGCTTAAAACTAATCTTAAGGAATTAGCTAATCCTTGCCGTTAGTCGAATAAATCGACGATCCTGGGCAGCTGATGGAAATTCTTAATTGTTGCCTAATTTGGGTCGCGGTAATCTATGCATAAGCAAAATGAACCGTCTTTCTTAATTAACAATACCGAATTTTTAGAATATAGGGTTAGGCTATATGAATTCTTTATTTTAAAACTTATTTAATTAGAGTTTTGATTCTTCCAATAATGGCACTAGCCGTCTTGGAGATTTCATAATGATACAGCCCTAAATGGGATATAAATCTTAATTCTACCTGTCTTTCAGGGGTAAACAGGGTAATCTTAGGAGAAGATAATCAAGTCATAAGGGGGTTACAGAGATTTTTTTTTTCAAATCTGAGGCTCCAGTTCATCCATCCCTGCTTGTGTCAAATGAGTGACACATATATGTTACGAGTCCATGAATTTCTTAATCGAAGACACTTACTTGGACAACTCCACTTTGGATATCTTCTTTGAATACCATTAGTTGACTTTAGTACCATATGACCATCGGAATATCTTTGGGGTCCCATGCATTAAACCTCCATACTGATCAGGCATGGAAGAAATCTATGGGACTTATTAAGATACATCAATCCTCATGTGGTGCTTTTGTCATACCATTTGGTGTTCGCAATCGATAGAGATCAAAGAGATATCAACTATATATGCTGACGCACTTCTTCTAGAGAGAGGATACTTCTAGAATTTCATAATTAGAGATTTCTAACAGGAACAGAAGAAATGGTTCTTATGATTCCGCCTGTAAGTTTTACTTTACACTTAATATCTGGGGTTTTTACGGGAAAATTTCTAAAAGTTTGCTAAGCGTAAAATCTTATGAGAGACTTAGCAGTACCTGAATCCAAACGTAACTCTTAGCCAAAAATCACAATAAGGGTTTATCTGGCGTTATTATTAATGTGAACTGCCTCTAATTATTCATCAGGAGGGTTAAACGCCTCCATTCTTAATCCTTTTAAACTTAGCTACAAAATCTTTGACAAACTTTTACACTACTAGAAAATTGGGTTTTTGCCACCACGTTTTCGGTCGCAAAACGGTGGCAATTTCCCTATTGCCACTGTTTTGCTACCAAAAAATCGGTAAGAAATACACACGTAGCAATTGCCCTATTGCCACCTATTTGCTACCGTTTTATTTTTTGCTACCGCTTTTGCTACCGTAATTTTGTCACCATTTTGCTACCGTAATTTTGTCACCATTTTGCTACCGCTTTTTTGTCACCATTTTGCTACCATTTTATTTTTTGCTACCGTTTTGCTACCATCATTTTGTCACCATTTTGCTACCGCTTTGCCATTGTTTTGCCACCTATTTATATATGCTACCATTTCTTAGCGATTTATATTCTTTGCAAAGCTTTTCAAAATCATAACAAACATACACAATAACATCCAAATCAAAACATTAAATAACCCAAAATAGATATATTATTTTTATACATATGTTTCAACAAGCTAGTACATCAAAATCTATTTTTTCTTCAAAGGTTTACAGTGATCATATGTTTTGTTTCAGCAAGCTAGTATTGCTGGAGGAATCTTCTTTCTACCACCAATATCTGTTTTTAAAAGCACATACTGTAAACATCCTATTTTGCATCCTCCTTATAAATAGCCTGCACAAGAAAATTAAAAAAACATTACTAAAACAAAGGCAAAGCTCAACTGTGGAATGAAGATAAACACTCACAACTGGCAGTCCTAGAAAGTTTCCAGCTATAAAATATCGAATGAGCGCAGCTAAGAGAAAAGAGTTATCGAAGTCAAAAGCAAAGCTCAAGTGTGGAATAAAGATATATTCCAATTCATACCTCCATTAATGTAGTCCAATTCTCCAGTCTCTTGAACATCACATCATCCTTTATTTTATATGTTGTTACCCTATTAAGACTATGGGGTATGGGGCGGGGGTTGGGGCGTGGGTTGGGTACAAATGCCCAAGTCACCACCCCAGGTGGGCTTGGGTTTGGGCGTGGCCCCTTGGGCGGGGGTTTCAGCCCGGGCGTTGGGCGGGGCTACCCACATGACATGGCGGAACCTCATTGGCCAAGAGCACTAGCCCTTTGAAATTGGTTTTTTTTCCAAGCCACCCCAGCCACGCCCCACCATACCCCTTTGAAATTGACTTTTGGTCTTGGGTGCCCCATACTCCACGTGTCGCACCATGCCCCCAACCCACGCCCTACCATACCCCACGGTCTAAGAACACGAAACAATTCATCTATCATTTAATGCATACAACGCCCCAAATCATTTTATTTAAAGGTTTATATCATTATTGTACTAGTATAGTTTTTGCAATCTTAATGAACACCTTAATCATTTACAAAAAAATAAAAAATAAAATTAAGTGAACATACAAGGGTTGATCGGCAAAAAGGTTGTACCTTATCTGCTGTGCATTAAGCTAATCCCTGGCTATTAAAAGCTCCGTATACAAAAAATGCTACCTTACACCTGAGCCCGGTTCTGACTTGTTACTGTGTCAATTCCGATCAAAATATCAGGCATATTTTTTAAAATCTCTAAATAGTTGATGTGTTTAAGTTAAGATACTTACTGGTTGTCCATATGATGAGAAAGAAAATATGAACATTCTGAACCTATTACATAAAGACGAGAGAATGAATTTTAGTACTCTCACGTGTTGTACTTTGTAAAATGATAGTTTGCTATGAGTCTGTATAAGTACTTGCCATCAGTAGCATTTATGAAGATTATCTACAGCACTTAAACATCAAAAGGTTCCGATGTCATCGCTGCAATCATTAAACCACTGGCATTTAACAAGCCAAGAAATTTATGTCTTAGAACAATCACAACGAGCTCTGACTATTGGTGAACTTTAAGCTCTTAGCTGATATCAAACTGTGTAATCTGACTAATCTCACACATGGAGGCACCTGTCAAGAACCATATGTATGATAAATGAAACAAAACACAACACTGAAATCAATTTTAATCAATAAGAACCGGAATACTTTCAATTAGGAATAAAATTCTTCAGGATATCCTTAATCCATGGCATCATCACATCAAACAATTATATATACACAGCATTACTGATCAATTAGGGTTTTGGCTCACATCCATCGAGTAAACTAGCTGATGTACTCTGAGTGTCCTGAAACTAAAAGAACAGCTTGTTATCAACAATTATATAGAAATTTAAGAACAAAATCGAACTAAAACTAACAAAAATTACTAACAAACTAGGTCAAAATATCATAAGATGAACTATACGAACACAATCGAACTAAATATAACAGAGATTACGAAGAAAATTAGGTCAAAATATCATAAGATGAACTTTACGAACACAATCGAACTAATACTAACAGAAATTACGAACAAATTAGGGCAAAATTAGGAAAGTAGAGTGAGAAATCGTACGGAGATCGTGAGCTTTCTTCAATAAGCCAGAGGTGGTGCGACGGTGGAGGTTGTGCACTTGTGCTACGGTGGTGGCTATGCGACGGTGGAGATGGTGTGATGACGGAGGTGCGACGGTGGAGGTGGAGGAGCGATGTTGGAGGTGCGACGATTGTATTGTGTGGGGGTTAGATTTAGGGCAAATTAATTGGAGGCAACAGAGGAGTTTTAACCGTCTTTTTAGTTGTATTAGCTACGTTACGTACCATATAGTTGCTAAGTTTGCTACCATGTTTTTCGGTAGCAAATTTTGGTGGCAGATGCTTAGTTTTGTAGTAGTGTTAGGGCAGTCTCAACTTTGACTGGTTATTTCTTAATCTATATAACATGAGTAGCTGAGTTAGGTCCATAATGGATTTATAATGAGTAGGTTTTGAAACCCTAAAGTTCCTTTTATAGTCGATGCTAAATCATCGATATATATAGTGCATTATGCTTAAGTTCTAGGTTAACCGAATAAGAGCACTATTTCAACCAATGGACCAAGGTTTGCAACCTACTGTCGATAGTTTATAGCTCTTATGGGGGAGTCGGAAAAAAAAATTCTTATTCCATCTTTTCCATCTCGCAAAGCGGATACCGGGTTTTTCTAATAAGGTCCTTAAAATTTGGACCATCCCATACTGTATAAGGGGATATTTCTTGTGGACTCCATTAGTGTCCTCACTAATCAAGGGTATTACTATCGAATGATTGTGACGCACACATTACCGTGTGCTTTCCAGCATAACCACTGATTTACCTAATGGTTTCTACTTCTCTTAACAATTCCTTGCAATCACTGGCCCCTTTTAATTATTGAAGTCTCTTGACTTCCAAAAGACGAAGTACTTTTTAAATACATCCTAAAAAGAATGGGCTCCTTGCCACATATGATTTTATTTGGGTCATTCTTCGCATATGGGGTATGAATAAAACTCTTCTCATGAGCAGTGTCATGAGTTTTAGAGCGAGCAGTGTTTGGCTCTTCATGGCTTTTCTCATAGCCCTTCTCAGCAGTGATAATTATAGTTTTGGTGGTTAACTCCGTTAACATTGAGGTTCACACTTGATGCACTATTAACATTTGTCGCATCTCTAGGATTGCGACTGTTGTTTGTCTCTTCTGAGTTTTCCATACTCAAATCTTTTGGTATTAAATACCAATTTAACAATTAATTGAGTGCATTTCACAGCTTAGTCATCATCCTGACGACTTATCATACATCAATCATGGTATTATTAAACCATATGAACATTCCTAAGGAGTGTTATTTGATTGTACATCAATCATATTCAGCCTAAGTCACAAAAAGATCATTAATGGCCTTTAGGGTTTTGACCGAGTCCGTTACCCTTTTGACAGGGGATCAACATGTCCCAACAGTCTTCGGTATGTAGATGATTTCAGATAGCTCTAAGGCTTGCCATAATGGCTTTCTAAAATATGAAACATTAGTCCGTCAGGAAGGACATAAATAATTATATGGCATGAAGGCCTTGTCACGGAGGGCATTAATGTATAAACCTCAATCTTATTAGATTATGGGTTTTAAGAATTGAACCTAGTTCTTCACTGTTGGACAGGGAGTCATAAACTACCATTGTGATCGTCTCGAAAGGCGATTTATTTTGGCATATAGGCAAATCCTAGGACATCATTAATGGATGTTTACATATATACCTATATGTATATATATATATATATAATTATCGTCATTGAGTATATCAGTCATGATCTTATCGATCTTATAGACTTTAAGGCTTGTGCATTGCCCATCACCTTCGACGATGTACTATAATGGTCATATTTGACAATGTCTCTGATGGACAATATAGTATATAACCCGTAGGTGATATAGATCATATGGGTGATTCAGGATAACACTACGAAGGGTAATACAATAAACATACTTATATATAGGAAGTACCAGCGGCGTATCCACCATGTGTTTATTGTATTACTCTAGTTTCATTATCTAAATCACCGTCAAGATACATATAATCATAACCATTGAGTCGGAAAGTACTTCTTGAAATCTCCCTATGAAGATAGGAAGACCCAAGATTGTACTTCAAATACCCTATAAAATATTATGATCATCGCATCAGATGATATTAGTCATGATCGCACTGATCATATGGACCGTTAGGGTTGGGTATAACCCACCACTTTGAACAGGGGATCATAAAGATCACCACTAACTTTGTCTTATCTCCAATAGAATAAAGTATAGCCTGTAGGCTTTTCATTACTAGGGATGTTAATATTATGATCATCATACTGATGATACTGGTCAGGATCGCATTGATCATATAGACTAGGGAATTTGAGCATAGCTCACCCCCTTGGGCAAAGAATTATAAAAGATTACAATTGCCTTGTCACTATTGGACAATATAATATAGCCCGTAGGCAAAACATTATTAAGGATATTAAATTTATTCATCATATTGATGATTTTTAGTCATGATCTCATTGATCATATAGACTATTAGGCTTGAGTATAGCTCACTACCTTGAACAGGGGGTCATAAGGATCACAATGTCAATGTCACTAATGGACAATATATTATAGCCCGTAGGCAAAACATCACTAAGGGATGTTAAATAACATGATCATCATATTAGATGATATTAGTCATGATCGCATTGATCATATAGACTATTATGTTTGGACCTAGTCCAATATTTTTAGACAGGGAGTCGTAGACCACAACTGTCGTGTTGTCTAATTGAACAACAAGTTTAGCCCGTAGGCACTTCATCACAAATGGATGTTTATATTTTGATCATCACATTGATGATACTTGCCATGATCAAATTTGATCACATAGGCTTTAAGGCTTGGACGCAGTCCAATTACCTTGACGGCTAGTGTGATTTCTCAAGTCACACTGCCAGGAGTGTTAACACGTTCTCAGATGTTAACAAGGATTAATTTGTCTTAATGGTTACACAATATTACCATGATCGCATTGATCATATAGGTTTGGAGGCTTGAACATAGTTCCCCACCTCTAGATAGAAAGGGGTATCTCTCTTTAACTATCATAGTAGAAGGAATAATCATCCTTAACTACCAAAAGCTTTGGCCAATTAATGTGGACTTGCCACTTGGCAGCGGTAAACCATTAAGAAGATCTTTTGAAATCATTTAGCAGATCGATAAAATTCGAATCAAGTGATACTAATGGTTGATAAAGGATGAAATGAATGCCTATATAAAATTTCCAAAACCTTCAATAAGTCATTAGGAAATTTACCATAATGCCTTAAACAGGACTTTTAGTATCATACTTGTCCATTGAGGACTTTAAAAGGAAAATTATAAGTATAGGGATTATAAAATTACAGTTTGCCCATGTAGGGACTATAATAAAGTATCAGGTCTACGAAGGGTTACAAGGAGATGTCATATCCGCTGAAGGTCTTATAATGAAATCTCATGCCCATGGAAGGATTATTTAAAAAAAACATATTCCCGAAAGGATTTTTAATAAAATAACATGTCCATAAAAGGTCTATATTGAAATATAATGCCCTTGAAGGGACTATGATAAACATAAGTATATACCAAGTCTTATTAGGAGACGTAGGTCCGCAAGGACTATAATGAATTACTACGTCCACAAAGGACTACAATAAACAAATACCCAAACAAGGATTTTAATGAAAAGAAGTATGATGGAGGGTCTTCTAATGTCTTCCTCTCTTTATTCTGATTGCTTCTTCATCTCTATAAATCGTATGCAGTAGCGACTCTAAAGATTTTAGTGAATAAAGAATTAATTCAATTCAGGATCCATAGCAGAAGTAGAATCCAAGGATTCAATGATTTAAGAAACGACATGGATCACGGATTAGGTTTTGACTGGTATAATCTAAGTCTGAAGTCTCAAAATTCAAAGGTAAGAAATAGGGATTTAATAACATCTATATGTATCATCCTCAATATGGGAGCCTCAGGGACTTTCTGGTATGGACTCCGTAGTCTGGTTAAGAGTTTAAACAAGTTTGGTTTCTCCTTCAACCAGTCGCATGCTTATCCTAGTCATGGTATGAAACTTAGCATTTCTTGGCTTCTGACGGGAAGAATCTCCATCCACGGCTCTTTGATTGACGACATATTAAAATATATAAATTGAAAGTAATAATCCTCCGAATAGAGACGAGAGTATTCCAATGTTAAGTCTAGACTCAGAAAGTTAAGGAATGTGCTACTGTGTCATTGAGATTAAACACAAAAAGGATAGTGTTTAATTCACTCAATGTTGGCTCTGATACCAACCTGTCACACCCCGAATTTCCACGTATCACCGGTGGGCCCGGTGGGGAGTATCGTGACGTAGTTGACATCATCATAGTCAAACAACACAATATATAAATGCACAGCGGAAGCAAATGATAAATATATTACAATCCGATATAAAGTAACATCAAAGTATTACAACGGACTGTAAAAGATCCACAGGCGGATCAAAAGATAAAAAGAAACTTTATTCAACAGACTTTAAGGCATCCAAGCTTGCGAGACTTATTGTGGACGCTAGAAGACAGCCAGCCTATTACGAGTAGTACCTGCACTTAACCTTTTGGAAAATACGTCAGTTTACACTGGTAAATACAATTTAACTGACTCATTTTGAAAAGGGTTAAAAATTGATTTGAATGCACGTGGCACAAAACCTTTTTATAACTTGGGATAATTATGTAATATAATCTTGTGAACGAATTACATGTTACTTGTGCGTTCAGTAGCCTGGATCTTGTCCGGGTTAAAGATCAATAGACCCACCACAATTTTGAGTTATACACTGACAGGTGTACGCCTACACCCCGTGCTCAGGTCGTGGCCATCTCGTAAGATGATGCCAAGGATATCCGGGACATGGTCATTAACCCCCCAAAGGCTTTAAGTGAACAAGACTGTTTAAACGAGCCGATCAAATTATTCAATTAACCACCCAAAGATGTAAGATTTGATGCTCGATCAAGCGGTATTCTATATACCGTAACCCAAGCCCGTATAGGGAAAATAAGTTAAAAGTATTTACCTGAGCTAAATATAAATTCAATCCCAGCCGTATACCACCAAGCAAGTACAGATAGCTTTTACTGGGCTCCTAAATCTGGAACGAAGGTTTTTAATATCCTATTAGATTCCTAACGGGTCTTTAATTAAGCCTAAGCTTAGACCGGTTAACTTTCAACAGGAAGACACGGTTCAAACGCACGATTAAGCGAAGACCGGATAGCATGTGATTTAGACCCGACAAGTTTGAATACTTGTATAATATGGGTATACTAAATACATTCTGGATTTTGAGACAAAATTGATAATGTTTGACCCGTTCCGATCAATTTGTGCAAACTAGTTACATAAACCGAACCGAACGCGAAAAGGGCGTCACGGGTAACCAAAAGAGTCATATGCAAGTCCCCTAAGTTAATATGCCTTAAATAAGTTATAATATCAGTAAGATATCTTCTATTATGCCCAAAACGGATTTAAACACAATTTATGCCTCATAAGGGCATTTTGGTCATTTAAAAGATTATAAAAGAGTTTAATTGGAAATCTGAGTTACAGGTCTGGTTCATACAGTAAATATACTTAATTTAACATGTTATAACAATAGGGTATGACCCATATATGAAATTTATCATTTAAAACCAAACTATGCTTCTTAGGGGTATTTTGGTAATTTCACAAGGGCTAAAAAGGTCAAAACTGGAAACCTGAGTTCAAAAACTTGTACTTACTGTTATTTTATAAAAATATACTAAAAACATCAGTAGGTATCAACCTTATATGTTTAATATGGTTATAATACATACTATGCGTTAAAAACGCTTAAAAAGGCGATTTGGAGCCGTTTCCGGGTTTGTAAAAGAAAGCTGATATTTTTATAATTCCAGAATGCTCAAAATATTTTATTTATCAAATAAAATCAGTAGAAAAAGGTTTGGGGTCAAAAGGATTTATAAAACTCGTTTTATGGCTTAAAAGGGCAAAATCGGTATTAACTGAATTAAACTTAGAGACCTATGTTATGCTCAGCCAAAAATTAAATAAAAATCTTTAAAAATCCCAAAATATTATATTATAACATTGGGTAAAAATTTTGATATTAAAAAGTGGGTTAAAATAGGCTATTCGCTAATTACGCCATTTAATTAACATAAGGCTTTCAAATTACGATAATGAGCATAACTCTTAATCTAGACCTCAAACTGATATCAAATTTTAGGTGCAAGTTTATAAATCAGTGACAAATGTTTCTACTCTTTCACTTTTTCAAAAATCATGTTTTATAGTTAAAAGGGTATAATAGTCACATTTAAGCATAAATCGGAAACATGCATATGAATCGGATAGGTATTGAACCAAGTTGTACAATCTCATAGAGTTATACATATATGAAACCTGGTCCAAAATAATCTCTAAGGCAGATCTCAAACATGTAAGAACGGGTCAGAACTGAAAGTCAAAGAAAAAGTCAATTTATGCGACTTTCGGTTCCGATCCGGGTTTAAACTGAAAATTGTCGAGTTGAACATGTTGAGACATGTTCTTACATTAATTACCATGTTATTTTAATGATCAAACAGGTTGCATGTACCCTACATTGCTAATTATGCTTAAATTTGCAAATAATCATTCTGTTGACTTTTTAAAGCAAGCTTTGACTCGACAATTAACATAGTTAGAGTGGGAATCTGAAAATACCCTTTTAAGGGTTTGTTACCCACATAAATACCTACTTGTAGGTACTTTCAATTCGAGAAATGACTGAGCGGATTTCAATTAATCGCAAAGTCAAATTTAAATTACGACGGTTTGACTAATAGCTAATTAACCAAGCTAAAACGAAAACGAAAGGGTTATGAACACTTACAAGAGTCCTAATTACGATTATAGATCACTTAGAAGGCCTGAGTTTGACCAGAGAGCTTCAGAATTGAGAATGCAAGTGAAGTATCAAGTGAACTTAGCTCCTTTATATAGTTTTCGGGTCCTCATGAGATCGCGACAAGTGTCGGGAGGGGTAATCTGATCAAAACAGGTGTCAAGAGGTTTGATAATTCTGTGGGCAAGCCCCTAGTATCGATTGTGAGAGTTAGGAACCAGTTTGCACATGAAAACAGCAAGAAACAGGCTGTTGCAAGCTGTTTTCTGCATCTGACCATGTCTTGCGGCCCACGTAAGGGTCTGTGTGACCTTACGCGGCCCGCCTACCAGCCCAGCACAGCAACAGAAATTTCAATATTGACAGAAATGGTCCCTGTGAGTCTTTAATGTCATTTAAGGCACGTTCAAGGCCCGTTATCCTCATTTTAAGGCACCACTATGATGTTTAAACATAGGGGACATGAAACATGCTTAAAAACATGTCGGATGTCGTTTCGTTTGGCCGTACGGTCACGTTGTGCGTCGAATTACGACGAAACACGAACGGACGCGAAAAACGATCCAAATTACGCGACGGATGGAATTTTATCAAGGCGGTCACTAAAATAAAATATTTTAGTGCTTACATAAATTTTTGGGTGTCCGGAGATACACCGAATGCGAGATATGCGCGAAAGTGCAAACTTGTGCACTTTTTGACACTTTTAGTCCCTGAATGACATAAAAGTTTATTTTTACGCACTAACACCTCTAAACCTATGTCTAAGCTATATAAAGGATAAAATAGGGTATGTTTAACTTATGGACATATTCCGGAAGGTCCGTTACCATACGATTTGACCTCCTTTTATAGTTTGACATAATTAGTCCCTTAATTACGTAAAGTGGCGCGAAATGCTGTTTAATGATATCTAAGCCTTCCATGGCCCATATTGATCATTCCCAAGCATATACATACATGTTACTACGCTCCCGTTTGCTTAAATGGTCACCGAAGGGCGTAGATTCAAAAGTTGACGCTTTAGGTCCCTCTATTGCGCAAACTTGCGCATTTCATCATCTAATAGTATTGAAGCCTCATCTAACCCATATTAGGCATTCTTGAAAGTATTATTAATCATCACGATGCTTTGGGTTTGCTAAAAGGTCATTCAGAGGTGTAATTAAACATATTGACACTTTTAGTCCCTCTAACTTGCAAAGTTGCGCGTAATTTTACTTATAGGCATAAAAACTTTAGACGGCCATTAATTGGCATTCCCGAGAGTATAATTAAATATTATGAAGCTCCCGGTTTCTTAAAAGGTCACTCAGAGGTAAGAATTAGCATGTTGACGCTTTTAACCCTTTATTGCGCAAACTTTCAATTAATTATGCAAACGGCTACACTTAATCATCAAGTGGCACATTTGTGAATATAAACATCGTAAGAAACTTATTTTTTTTAGGTATGTTACACTTTCAGTCCTTTCATAATCAAAGTTTTCGATTTTTCGAAAAATTAGTCCCTCAATTTCAGTGTTTGGCTTCATTAGGGTTTATTACACGTGTCAATACATCATTGGACGTGATTTTACGAGGTGTTACACTAGACATATGTCATCTTAAGACAGGGCCAAGATGGTAGATCCACAATTAGATTCAGATCCTTGTTAACAGTTCAATTTAGGATTGTTCTGCGTTAAATAGTAAAAAGAATCTTAAAGGTAAATCCTAGCCTAAATGTCACGGCATACAAGGCCAAGATGGTAGAACCTATTCAAGAGATTCAAATCCTTATTAAACATATGAAAGCATATTAACATGCTCGACAAAATGTGATATGATAAAATCACATAAGTCATTTTGGGTTATTCTAAATTCCCTTATTTATATAATCATCCCTTATGGATGAAGTGCCCACGGGCTATAATTAACGTCCTCTGGACTAAAGACAGTGGTAGCCTACAACTCCCTGTCAAGAAAAGGTAATGAACTTTGATTCAAACCTTAATGCCTCGATTCTGTAAAATCAAGGCTTATAAATTAAACTTGTCTACGTGACTAGGCCTTTTGTGCTATTATTAACTTATAATTTAGGATTATGATAAAGATCCTGAATAATTATATATTTATCAAATTAACTAATATGTGTATTAAAAACATGGTTAATAAATCGTTTAAAACGATAAAACTATATAAGCTTCCGTATAAACCTTGTCCTTGTTTAATTTTATGTAGCAATTAAAGCTACATGGCTAGGTCCGAGGAAGAGAACAGTCATCCTTTAGAAAACCGCGATGATGATGATAGGATTAATATAACCAAAGTAGAGCTTCGTACATTGATTGATACAGCTGTATCTAAAGCTGTAGAGGAACAGCTCAGGGAGTATAGTGGGACTAATAGTAAAGCCTCATCTGTACCCCACTCTAAGTCTGTCCCTAAGACTCATTCGGAGGCTCACAGCAAGCCACCGCCCTCAAAGAAAGATGAGTCAAAGAAGGATGATGATCGACATTCATCTATTAAAAACAATGTTCCATCCAAGAAGATAGAGTTCGATAATGAACCGCATACCAAATCTTGTACCTATAAATACTTTGTTTCCTGCAAACCCCGGGATTTCACCGGGGAGAAGGGGGCAATTGATTGTATGATCTGGTTGGATGAAATGGACACGGTTGTCGATATCAGCGGTTGTGCTGAAAGGGATGTAGTGAAGTATGTATCCCAATCGTTCAAAGGAGAGGCACTGGCATGGTGGAGGTCTCTCATTCAAGCTGCTGGGAAGATCCCGCTCTACAACATGTCATGGGAGCAGTTTGTTACTCTCATTATGGAAAACTACTGCCCTCAACATGAGGTCGAAAGAATTGAATCTGATTTCTTATCATTGGTGATGACAAACTTAGATTGTCAAGCTTACCTCACCAGTTTCAATACCCTGTCCAGACTGGTTCCTTACCTTGTAACACCAGAGCCCAAGCGAATTGCTCGCTTCATTGGGGGTTTAGCCCCAGAAATCAAAGCCAGTGTTAAGGCTTCAAGACCTGCTACATTTAGGTCAGCAGCTGATCTCTCTTTGTCCCTTACTTTAGATGCGGTCAGGTTGAGATCGCTAAAGAAATCTGAAGAAAGTAAGAGGAAGCGTGAGGATGATAACTCACGAGGGTCAGAGAAGAAGCACAAGGGAAACAGCGATTCTAAGAAGTTTGGGTCTGGAAGGAATAGTCAGCGAACAGAGGAAAAGCCAAAGTGCACGACTTGCCAGAAACGCCACTTTGGAAAGTGCAGACTTGAGTCCGATTCTAAGTCAGGAGCACCTGCATGTGGGATATGCAAGTCTAAAGAGCACAAGACGATAGAGTGCAAGAAGATAAGAGATGCCACATGCTACAACTGCAATGAGAAAGGGCACATTAAGACCAACTGCCCTAAGTATGCCAAGAAGCCTGAAGAGGTCAAGAAGACCAATGCAAGGGTCTTTCGAATGGATGCAAAGGAAGCAGTCCAGGATGACAACGTAATCACAGGTACCTTTCTCATCAATGATGTCTATGCAAGGGTACTTTTTGATTCAGGCGCTGATAAGTCTTTCGTAGACCATAAGTTTTGCAAATTGCTGAATTTACCTGTCAAAACCTTGAGTATAAATTATGAGGTAGAGTTAGCAGATGGCACCATAGAAACCGTCTCAACTGTGTTAGATGGATGTGTCATATCCATTAAGAACCACTCTTTTCCTCTATCTCTACTTCCCTTTAAGTTGGCCGGTTTTGACATAGTTTTGGGTATGGACTGGTTATCTCATAACCAGGCCCAAATTGTCTGTAACAATAAGCAAGTGGTGATTAAGACTCCGTCTGGTGAATCACTTACCATTCGGGGAGATACCCAATATGGATTGCCTGAGCAAGTGACTATGCTCAAGGCTTCCAAGTGTTTAAAGAAGGGTTGTGTCATCTACATGGCACAAGTGATTATTGATGAGCCTAAACCAAAGATCGAAGACATCCCCGTCATTTCTGAATACCCTGAAGTGTTTCCTGAAGATCTACCTGGCTTACCACCAGATAGGCAAGTGGAATTCAGAATTGACATCATTCCCGGAGCAGCACCTGTTGCTAGAGCACCTTACAGGTTAGCACCCACAGAAATGAAGGAATTAAGAACGCAACTGGATGAATTGCTGGCCAAAGGTTTCATCAAACCTAGTTCGTCTCCTTGGGGAGCACCAGTCTTGTTTGTCAAGAAGAAGGATGGATCGATGCGTCTGTGCATCGATTATCGTGAGCTTAATAAAGTCACGATAAAGAATAGGTATCCTTTGCCCAGAATCGACGATTTGTTCGATCAATTGCAAGGGGCAAGTTATTTCTCGAAGATTGACTTGAGGTCAGGCTACCATCAACTGAAGGTTAGAGATGAAGACGTGCACAAAACAGCATTTAGGACTCGATATGGTCATTACGAGTTCCTAGTGATGCCTTTTGGGCTCACTAATGCACCCGTCGCGTTCATGGATCTCATGAATCGCGTTTGCAAGCGGTACTTAGATAAATTCGTCATCGTTTTCATCGACGACAATCTCATTTATTCTAAGAGCCAAGCTGACCACGAGAAACACCTTCGTTGTATTCTCAAACTCCTACATCGTGAGAAACTCTACGCCAAATTCTCTAAGTGTGAATTCTGGCTTCGAGAAGTCCAATTCCTTGGACATGTGGTTAGTGAGCGTGGTATCCAAGTGGATCCCGCTAAGGTTGAAGCAGTTATGAACTGGCAAGAGCCAAAGACGCCTACAGAGATTCGTAGCTTCCTGGGATTGGCAGGATATTACAGGCGTTTCATTGAAAAATTTTCAAGGATTGCTGCACCCTTAACGTCCTTGACTAAGAAGAAGGTAAAGTTCGTTTGGGGCCCTAAGCAGCAAGAGCCCTTTGATATTCTAAAGCAAAAGTTGAGCAACGCCCCAATACTGACATTGCCAGATGGAATAGAAGAATTCGTAGTTTACTGTGATGCATCTCACACTGGCATGGGGTGTGTGCTTATGCAGAGAGGCAAGGTTATTGCCTATGCTTCAAGACAGTTAAAGGTGCATGAAAAGAATTACACCACCCACGACTTGGAATTGGGTGCCGTGGTATTCGCACTAAAACTGTGGAGGCATTATTTGTATGGTATCAAATGTGTGATCTATTCTGATCACAAGAGCCTTCAACATCTGTTTAACCAGAAAGATTTAAACATGAGGCAACGCCGTTGGATGGAGACTTTAAATGATTATGATTGTGAAATCAGATACCATCCCGGCAAGGCAAATGTGGTTGCCGATGCCTTGAGCAGAAAGGAAAGGGTGAAACCCATCCGAATCAATGCCAAGCGCATGGAGATTAAGAACAGTTTGACTGAAAGGTTGTTAGCTGCACAGAAGGAAGCTGTGTTGGAAGCTAACTATCCTAATGAAAAGCTAGGAGTAACTGAGGAGCAGTTATCTCTTGGCAAAGACGGAATTCTGAGATTAAATGGACGAATATGGGTTCCAATTTATGGAGGACTTCGTAATGTTATCCTCCAGGAACCCATAGCTCTAAATATTCCGTTCATCCTGGAGCTGATAAGATGTACCAGGATCTAAGGGCAAACTATTGGTGGATAGGCTTGAAAAAGTCTGTAGCCACCTATGTAGCTAAATGCTTGACATGTGTGCAAGTCAAAGCCGAGCATCAGAAGCCGTCAGGCTTGCTACAACAGCCTGAACTTCCTACGTGGAAGTGGGAAATGGTAACCATGGATTTTATCACCAAGTTACCTAAGACAAGGAAAGGAAATGATACAATATGGGTTATAGTTGACAGACTGACTAAGTCAGCACATTTCTTACCCATCAAGGAGACTTATAGCTCCGACATGTTAGCCCAGTTATACGTGGATAAGATTGTAGCCTTACATGGCATACCTGTGTCTATTATCTCTGACAGAGATACTAGATACACGTCACATTTTTGGAAAAGTTTCCAGCAATCTTTGGGCACACGTTTGAATTTTAGTACGGCTTACCATCCTCAGACAGACGGTCAGAGTGAGCGTACTATTCAAACGTTGGAAGACATGCTACGTGCATGTGTAATTGATTTAGGTGGTACTTGGGATAACCACCTACCCTTGATTGAATTCTCCTACAACAATAGCTACCATACCAGCATTAAGGCTGCGCCTTTTGAGGCATTATACGGTAGAAAGTGTAGAACGCCAGTTTGTTGGGCAGAAGTTGGAGATGTCCAATTATCAGGACCAGAGATAGTCTTTGAAACGACGGACAAGATTGTCCGGATTCGTGACCGTCTCAAAGCTGCCCGAGATAGGCAGAAGAGTTACGCAGATCCAAAGCGTAAAGCTTTTCACTTCGAAGTAGGTGATAAAGTGTTACTTAAAGTATCACCCTGGAAGGGGGTGATGCGATTTGGTAAGAAAGGCAAGCTAAGCCCGAGATACATAGGACCTTTCGAGGTTATCGAACGTGTCGGGTCAGTTGCCTATAAGCTAAACTTACCTGAAGAGCTCAGTGCTATTCATAATGTATTCCACATCTGCAATCTGAAGAAGTGTTTCGCTGATGAATCACTGGTTATACCACATACAGATGTGCATATAGATGAGAGCTTAAAATTTGTGGAAAAACCATTGTCGATTGAAGATCGACAGGTTAAGAAGCTTCGAAGGAAGCATGTGCCTATTGTAAAGGTAAAATGGGATGCCCGTAGAGGACCCGAATATACGTGGGAAGTAGAATCCACGATGAAAGAAAAGTACCCTTATTTATTTCAGTAAATCTCGGGTCGAGATTTATTTTAAGGGGGTGAGGATGTAACACCTCGAAAATTCACGTCCTATAATGAGTTGACACGTGTCATATGTGTGAACGTGTGAAAGAATGTTATAAAAGGATTTAAGTTGACAATCATGGAAAGTATGTGAATATACGAGTTCTAAATGTCAACAGTGAATAAATATATTGTACATTAACCCTACATGATGCTCATACCTTCAAACGAATAAATCATGGATCATACGAAGCTAAATATGAAAGAAAGTGAGAGATTACAAACTACAGGGGTTAAATGGGTCAACATGTTTAAGTTATACCTCTGAGTGACCTTTTAGCAAACCCGAAGCTTTGTAACAGTTAATTATGCTCACTAGAATGCACGATCAAAATTTCATAATGTTTCGTTATCGTATGAGAAAGTTATGATCAAATTCGTATGCGAAGGGTTAAAGCGTCAACGTTGAAAGTTAGGACTTTTCGGGTAACAATAAAGTTCACCAGGGACTTAACAAAGTGGGTATATGTTTTAAAGCCCTTATAAATCAATTTGGAGGGTTCAAGATGCAAGAAACAAAAGTCTAATCGAAGTTTGAAGAGCCAAGGATCAAAACGCAATAAATCTAAAAATTCAGATTCTGTGCAGAAGGGTGTCGCGCCACGCGAAGCCCCAGGGGGGGGGGTCTTCACGCTACGCGAGGGCCTATCTGATACGATTTTTTTGTTTCTTGTCTGCCCTTGCCCTTGTATTCGACTTTTAACCGAATTTCCTCATCTTGGACGACCCCTAGGCACCCCCTAAACATCTAGGGACACTTGTTGATGAGTTGTGGTCAGTGGTAGACTTGTGTGTCAACAATTTGTGGTGATTTGATCACTATATAAAGCCATGAAGTTGAAACTCATTCTTCACACCTTTCTCTTGCACTTCTGATCATTCTTGGAGCTCCAAAGCAGACTCAAGTGATCCAAATTCATTCATAGGACTCTTGTAAGTTTGCTTGACCTTTCTTAATTAAGTTTTAGCTTAGTTTTAGCTTAAAAGTCAAACCGTCGTAATTAATGGTTGACTTTAAGATTAATCACTAATGGTCCAGTGATTAGTCGAATAAAAAGTAGTTATAAGTAGGTAATTATGTGGGTAATAAACCCTCAAAAGGGTTCCCCCTTATTCCCACTCTAACTAGGTCAAATGTCGGGTCAAACTTGTTAAGAAAAAGTCAACAGGATCCTTAAATTCTAATTTATGCATAATTAGCAATGTAGAACATATACAACCTGTTTGATCATTAATATAACTTGGTAATAAGTGTTATAACATGTCTAAACATGTTCAACCCGACAATTTCCTGTAAAGACCCGGTTCGGAACCGAAAGTCGCACAGTTTGACTTTTACTTTGACTTTCAGTTCTGACCCGTTTAGGCATGATTTAGAAATGCCTTAGAGCTTAATTTGGACCAGGTAACATGCTAGTATAACCCTCTGTGATTATACACTGTGGTTCATTAGTTATCCAATTAATATGCATGATTCCGTTAATTGCTCATATGTTGACCATTATGCCCTTTTCACCTTAAAACTTGATTTTTGAAAATGTAAAAGAGTAGAAACTTTAATTACTGATATATAAACTTGCACCAAAACTTTGAGATCGATTGGTGGTGTAGATTGAGAGTTATGCTCATTAGCGTAAATCGAAAGCTTTATGTTAATTAAACGGCGTAATTAGCGTATAGCCTAGTTAAGCCTACTTTTTGATATCAAAATCTTTACCCACTGATGTAATATATTATTTTGGGATTTTTGAAGATTTTTAATTAATTTTAGGCTGAGCATAACTAATAATCGTAGGCTTAATCCGGTAATTGTCGGTTTTGCCCTTACGGGCCATAAAATGAGTTTTACATATCTAATCGACTCCAAACCTTTTGCTACTGATCAAAAATGATAAGTAAATTATTTTAAGCCTTCTGGAATAATAAAAATATCAGATTTCTATATAGAACCCGGAAACGGCTTCTAATCACCTTATTAAGCGTTTTTAGCGCATAGTATGTACTAAGACTATTTTAAACATACTAGGGTGATACCTACTGATATTTTAGGTAAATTATAATACTTTAACACTAAGCAAAAGTTGTTAAACTCAGACTTCAGTTTTGAGCTTTTCGGCTTATGTGAAATTACCAAAATGCCCCTACGGCGCATAGTTTGGTTATATTTGATAAATTTCACATATCTACTTTACCCTACTGTTATAACTTGGTAAACTAAGTATTTTTGCTGATTATATCAGACATGTAACTCAGGTGAATACTTAAACTCTTTTATAACCTTTTAAATGACCAAACTACCCCTACGGGGCATAGTTTGTGTTTAAATTCGTTACGGGCATAATAAAAGACATATTACTGATGTCACAACATATTTGAAGCATATTAACTTAGGAAACCTGTAAATGGCTCTTACGGATACCCGTTACGCTTATTACGCGTTCGGTTCGGCTTATGTAACAAGTTTACATAAATTAGCCGAAACGGGTCAAACCTTATCGGTTTTATCTCCAAATCCAGAGTGTGTATGAAATACCCATATTAAGCAAGTGTTCGAACTTGTCGGGTCTAAATCACATTCTATCCGGTCTTCGCTTAATAGTGCGTACGAACCGTATCATTGAAACTAACAGGTCTAAGCTAAGGCTTAATTAAGGACCCGTTAGAAATCTAATAGGTTATTATAAACCTTCGTTCCAGATTAGGAGCCCAGTAAAAGTACTTGCATTTATTGTATTTGATTGATACTTTGCTCAGGTAAATACTCTTAACTTATTTTCCCTATACGGGCTTGGGATACGGTACTATAAAAGTACCGCTTGGTCGGGTATGTAGTCATTTAAATCGGATTGTGATTAATGTATTTACATAACCCGCTTTGTTCTGTATTATTTGATGTATGGCCCTTGGGGGTTAAATGACCATGTCCCGGATATCCTTGGCATCATTTTACGAAATGGCCACGACCTAAGCACGGGGTGTAGGCGTACACCTGACAGATGCATTATGTAAAAACTGGTAATCCACGTAAAGGAATCAACCTTGTGGGCATTATACTTGTGGCGTGTCAATTAACTTAAACCGGCTCTTCTAACCGGTGCTAATGGACGGCAAATAAGTAAATCTGTATACAAGATTATACACAAATAATTGTCCCAAGTTATAAAGATATTTTGTGCCGAAGTGCATTCAAATCAATTTACAAACTCTTTTCAAAACGAGTCAGTTGAGTTGTATGTACCAGTGTAAACTGACGTATTTTCCAAAAAGGTTAAGTGCAGGTGCTAGACGAAATAGGCTGGCTACTCCAGGCATCATTACTCAAGTCTCGCAAGCTCTAGATGTCGAAGTCTGTTGAACTATTGTTTCTATTTTATTTTCGATCCGTCTGTGGATAAACAATCGACTATTGTGATACTTTATATTACAACATTATATTCGGTTGAATTATATCTTACAATTTGCTTCCGCTGTGCATATTAAATATTGTGTTGTTTGACTATTATGTTGCCAACCACGTCACGATACTCCCCACCGGGCCCACCGGTCAAACGTGTGGTAATCGGGGTGTGACAATTGTTCTTCAATATCCTGAGAAATATTGGTTCCTATGAGCACCGAGATATCCGTATTATCCTGATTCAGGATAATTTTCTTTACATCCTGCTCTGAAGCCTCCACGATATCCTGGGCCCGCATCTTTATTGCTATGCTGCATTAGGCTTGGTTGAGGATTTCATTGAGGATGAGTAACATTCCTTTGCCTCCTGCTGATCATTATCAACCTTAACAACCCCCCAAGGGGTAGGGATCTTGACGCATTGATGATAAGTTGATGGCACAGCCTTCATATCATGGATCCACGGTCTGCCCAATATGATGTTATAGCAGGATAGGGAGTCCATCACACAGAAACGTTGTATTAAGTTGACCCCTTCAACATATACCGGTTACTTTATCTCTCCCACTGTGTTCCTAGCTTCTCCACTGAATCCAACAAGCACGGTGGATTTCGAAGTGATATCCATTGGAGATACATTCATTCTTTTCAGAGTTTCTAGTTGGATTATGTTGACGGAGCTGCCATTATCCACCAATATCCTGCGTACAAAATGGTTAGCCACATATAATGTTATTACCAGAGCATCATGGTGAGGATCCTGGACAGTATCCTTGTCATCAGCGTTGAAAGTTTTCACTTTATCAGTTGTGAGAGTAGTCATCCTGGCTGGTTTGTCTCCCCTTTCGGCCTTAGCTTCCTTTGCATGTCTCTTGTCCACAGAATACGAAGTCCCACAAATGTCGGATCCTCCTGAAATAAAGTTGATTATCTTGGCATCCGCAGGAGGTGATGCTGCTCGTTCAGGATCCTTCTCAGTATCCTGACCCTTATTCTTTTTTCTCCCTAGGAGATCCTTCAGATATCCCTTGCTTAGAAGATAACTTATTTCTTTTCTTAAAGCAATGCAATCCTCAGTCACATGTCCGAAATCTTCATGGAAGGCACACCATTTGGATTTATCCTTCCAATCAGCTTTCTTTTGATTCTTTCGAGGCCACCTGGCTTTGTCTCCTAAACCCTGCATGGCATACATTAATTCAGGTATGTTAACAGAAAAGCAATATTCAGATAATTCAGGATACTCTTCAGGATCCTCGTCTTCAACAGCATTCACTTTCTTGTTGTCATTTCTGCCATACGGCTTAGAGCGATATGGTTTAAACGAGGATTCTGACTTCCTATTGGTTGACTCATAAGTGGTGGACGAGTTCATCCTCTCTTGCATCTTCTTGTCATCCTCCAGTCGAATATATCTTAGGGCCCTGTTTCGAGCTTCGTCCAAGTTCCTGCATGGGTTCATTACAAGATCTTGGAAAATTTGAGAATCTTTTTGCAGCCCCATCTTGAAAGCTTGCACAGCTGTTGCAACATCAAGATGTGGAATGTCTAAGGGTTCTCGGCTAAACTTGTTCACATAATCTCTTAAGGATTCCTGAGGTCCTTGAGTTATCCTGTAGAGATCACTTGTTAGTTTTTCAAAACTTCGACTACAAGAAAATTGACTATTAAATAAATTCACTAGGTGAGCAAATGATGTAATCGAATAAGGGGGAACATTTAAGAGCCATTTTAAGGCTGATCCTGTTAAGGTAGAACCAAAACCCTTGCATAGGCATGCTTCCTTAAGATCTGGAGGGATAGGGTTGATTTCCATTCTTTCCCTATACTGGGCGATATGCTCTTCAGGATCCGTAGTCCCATCATAGAGCTTCATGTTGGGGGTTTGAAATCTTTTTGGGATTTCAGCATCACAGATAGTAAATGTTGACGTCATACCTGCATCCTGCAAAGATCCACTATCGTTAGTAGCAAGAATATTATTATTATTTGACACGTTACCGGTCTGAGGATTCTGGCCATATCCTGAAGCATATCCTGAGCTCTTCACAGTTGACATCCTGACTGAGGAGGGTATTTCAGGAGTATGATTCTGAGAATGGCTAAGTACGATATTTCCCCTGTTATCCTCAGTATATACGGCCGAACTGAAGTTCAAAGTTCTGGGCTGTAAAGGAGTGACAATATCCTCAGCGGGTCTGCTTGAACTAGATTTCAAGAGTTGTATTTCTCTCATTAGGATTTGGTTTGTTTCCTGTTGCTGCCTCATCTGTTCATGTACACTACCAAATAAGGTTAGAATTTCATCATTAGAAGCCAAAATAGGACCAGATCCCTGAGTGCTCCGAGTAGGGATAACATCCTGAGCCACATGACTTTCAGTTCCTTGTGAAGAGGTTTGCATTCTCGGAGGAGGTGGTGGAAGCACCGAACCAACTGTTGCAGAGGTTGTAGCAGACACTGTGGAGGAGCTCATGTTTGATCTTGAGGCCATTGTGAATAATGTGGAAAAAAGTTTTGAGAATAGAAAACCAAGTAACGATTTCACAAAGGTTTTTAGCAAAGATAGCACCACTTGCCCCACGGTGGGCGCCAAATTGTTTTGGTCAAAAATTACCGAAGCAATTAAGTGATCAAATTAGTCAAGTGAGGTAGTGTGCTAAGAAAATGTGTTGAAAATATGCTGATTAAGTTATTTGTAAAAACAGTTTCCAGGATACGGCTCAGGATATTGAGCTGTATCTACGATCAAACTATGAGCAAAAAGTAAAGGGGGTGACACGAGATATACGAGGAAAGCCCTTGATCAATCTAGATCGCCGGCACAAAATCTCGGGAGCTGACAATCGCAGCTGCCTTGTTCTTCTTATTGCTTTAAACGTCAGGATACAGTGCAGGATATTGATCAGATCGCTAAGTGTTACAATGCTTTTTGTGAAAGTAAAAGTTGCGAGAGAGTAAGTGTGAGAGAGTAGTGAGTGTAGTTGTGATGTCCTATTCGATCTGATTTATCCACCTATTTATAGCTAGCAAACGAAAACAAAATCTGCTATAAGTATGGGATGCCTTTGAATATTCCCTAGTAGCCGTTGGAGACCAGGTAAAGCGGGTTCAACGTCTTCCTTTGAACGACTTAGACTGAGTCTTCTGGGGAAAGGGTCCTCATGAACGTTACCAGCTTGGACTCGTACTCCTGCACATAATCCGTTAGTAATCCTCAGGATACCATTCAGGATGTTACCAATATCCTGAATCAGCATCCCGGACATGAACATATATCATACAAGCAAGATATAATTTAAGATATTATCCAGGATATGAGCTCAGAATTTCACCCATAACAACTGTTATTCGCATGGAAAAGTATTTAAGGTTTTGTAAAAATAGTTAACAAAAGGTTTACAAAAAGCGGATCAACTCACATTGTTGTCTTAGATTTTCCGTAAGGGTTTCCTGGTGACAATCTATAATTTACACAAATGCACATGCGTTAGTATAATAACCCATTTTAACATTAGTAATACCCTCCCCGAGACGGCATTCCAACGACTACGTCGGGCAGAACCACGACAGCCGTTACGGAACCCTGGATCAATCGGGCAGCGTATCTAATACGTATCCAGGGGTTATAATACTTACAACGGAGCAGAACTTCGTTAATTAGGGGGTATAATACCCGTAGATTATGCCTACAATTTAATTTTGAGAGAAAGAAAGAAACTTTGAACGATTCGACTGAAGATCCGATGGCCTGCTTATATAGTGCTGAAATCTGTCTTTCTCGCGGCCCGCGTAAAACAAGCACAGGGCCTACGCGGCCCGCGTCAACCCTGGGTCAACGATGTAGCTTGTCCGGATCAGCTACTAGACTCGCCACGATGATGACACGTGTCATCACCGGGCTGCGCCACATTTTAGATCTCACGCGGCCCGCGTTAACTTACCGGGGGTCTTACGCGGCCCGCCTAAACTTAAAAATCACAGAAATCAGGTTTTAACCTTTAAACTGCCCGCGTAAGGGTTGGGGTGGGTCTACGCGGCCTGCCTCAACTTAAATTTTCTTGTTTTTAATTTATTTTAAATGCTATACTGTATTTCGGGCTCGGTTTTCACAGAAGAGGTGTATTTAAAGACATAGTGGGACATTTTAAAATATACTAGGGTGTCGGAAATATTATGAGGGTGTCGGTTTATTGAGGATTGTTACATCCTCCCCACCTTGTTTTAGAGCTCGTCCTCGAGATCTACTGGAACAAGTGTGGATATTTTCTTTGCATTTCTGATTCGAGCTCCCATGTGTACTCAGGTCCTCTTTTAGAGTCCCACTTCACTTTGACCAGAACTAGTCTTTTATGCTTGAGATTCTTGACTTTCATGTCTTCAATCTGTAGAGGCTTCTCTACAAACTTAAGTTGTTCATTTACCTCTATATCCTTAAGAGGTACTACCAGTGATTCATCAGCTAAGAATTTCTTGGGATTAGATACATGAAACACATCATGTATTCCTGCCATTTCCTCTGGCAGTTGTAGCTGATAGGCTACAGGTCCTATTCTTGTAATAATCTCAAAAGGTCCAACATACCTGGGACTTAGCTTTCCCCTTTTTATGAATCTTACTACTCCTTTCCAAGGAGAGACATTCAACAATACTTTATCTCCTACTTGAAATTCCAATGGTTTGCGTCGGTTATCAGCATAGCTCTTCTGTCGATCACGTGCTGCTTTTAGTCGTTCCTTGACTTGAATAATCTTGTCAGTTGTCTCTTGTACTATCTTAGGTCCAGATAGTTGCTTTTCCCCAATTTCTGCCCAACATACTGGGGTTCGGCACTTTCGTCCATAAAGTGCTTCGAATGGTGCAGCACTGATACTTGTGTGATAACTATTATTATAAGAAAATTCTATTAAAGGTAAATGATCGTCCCAATTACCTCCGAAATCAATTGCACAAGCTCTAAGCATGTCCTCCATTGTCTGAATTGTTCTTTCACTTTGTCCGTCCGTTTGAGGATGATAAGCTGTGCTTATATTTAACTTGGTTCCCATTGCCTTTTGGAAACTTGACCAAAAATGAGAGGTAAATCGGCTATCCCTATCAGAAATGATTGATAAAGGTATTCCATGTAAAGAAACTATTTCAATTACATATAATTTAGCTAGCTGTTCCATACTGAAAGTTTATTTCATTGGTAGGAAATGAGCTGACTTGGTTAGCCTGTCTACAATCACCCAGATTGTATGTCACACCCCGGTTTCCACTACATCACCGGTGGGCCCGGTGGGGAGTATCGTGACGTGGTTGGCAACATAATAGTCAAACAACACAATATTTAATATGCACAGCGGAAGCAAATTGTAAGATATAATTCAACCGAATAAAATGTTGTAATATCAAGTATCACAATAGTCGATTGTTTATCCACAGACGGATCGAAAATAAAATGGAAACAGTAGTTCAACAGACGATAGGCATCTTAAGCTTGCGAGACTTCTATTGATGCTAAGGAGAAATCCCAGTCAATTACGCTTAGTACCTGCATTTAATCTTTTTGGGAAAATACGTCAGTTTACACTGGTAAATACAATCAACTGACTCATTTTGGAAAAATGATTGAAAATTGATTTGGATGCACGTGGCATAAACATTTTATAACTTGGGAGAATTATTTAAATATATAATCTTGTGAACGAATTACATGTTCCTTATGCATTCAGTAGCCCGGATCGTGTCCGGGTTAAAGATCAATAGACACACCACATTATTCTTTTGTGCACTGACGGGTGTACGCCTACACCCCGCGCTTAAGTCATGGCCATTTCGTAAAATGATGCCAGGGATATCCGGGACATGGTCATTAACCCCCCAAAGGCTTTTAAGTAAACAAAACTGTTTAAACAGGCCGATCAAATTATTCAATTAACCACCTAATGATGGAAGATTTGACACCCGACCAAGCGGTATTCTATATACCGTAACCCAAGCCCGTATAGGGAAAATAAGTTAAAAGTATTTACCTGAGCAATGTAATAATCACAATAAGCAAAATGCAAGTAGCTTTTACTGGTCCTCCTAATCTGGAACGAAGGTTTATAATAACCTATTAGAATCCTAACGGGTCTTTAGTTAAGCTTAAGCTTAGACCGGTTAGTTTCAAAGATACGGTTCGTACGCACGATTAAGCGAAGACCGGATAGAATGTGATTTAGACCCGACAATTTCGGAGACTTGCTTAATATGGGTATTTCATACACATTCTGGATTTTGAGATAAAACCGATAAAGTTTGACCCGTTTCGGCTAATTTATGTAAACTTGTTACATAAACCGAACCGAACGCGTAATAAGCGTAACGGGTATTAGTAAGAGCCATATACAGGTTTCCTAAGTTAATATGCTTCAAATATGTTGTGACATCAGTAAGATGTCTTCTATTATGCCCGAAACGAATTTGAACACAAACTATGCCCCGTAGGGGTAGTTTGGTCATTTAAAAGGTTATAAAAGAGTTTAAGTATTAACCTGAGTTACAGGTCTGCTATAATCAGCAAAAATACTTATTTTGCTAAGTTATAACAGTAGGGTAAAGTATATATGTGAAATTTATCAATTATAACCAAACTATGCACCGTAGGGGCATTTTGGTAATTTCACATAAGCCGAAAAGCTCAAAACTGAAGTCTGAGTTTAACAACTTTTGCTTACTGTTAAAATATTATAATTTACCTAAAATATCAGTAGGTATCACCCTTGTATGTTTAAAATTAGTCTTAGTACATACTATGCGCTAAAAACGCTTAATAAGGCGATTAGAAGCCGTTTCCGGGTTCTATATATAAAGCTGATATTTTTATCATTCTAGAAGGCCTAAAATAATTTATTTATCATTTAGGATCAGTAGCAAAAGGTTTGGAGTTGATTAGATATGTAAAACTTATTTTATGGTCCGTAAGGGCAAAACCGACAATTACCGGATTAAGCCTACGACTATGAGTTATGCTCAGCCTAAAATTAATTAAAAATCTTCAAAAATCCCAAAATAATATATTACATCAGTGGGTAAAGATTTTGATATCAAAAAGTAGGCTTAACTAGGCTATACGCTAATTACGCCGTTTAATTAACATAAAGCTTCTTAATTACGCTATTGAGCATAACTCTCAATCTACACCTCAAACTGATATCAAATTTTGGGTGCAAGTTTATATATCAGTGATTAAAGTTTCTACTCTTTTACATTTTCAAAAATCACGTTTTAAGGTGAAAAGGGCATAATGGTCAACATATGAGCAATTAACGGAATCATGCATATTAATTGGATAACTAATGAACCAAGGTGTATAATCACAGAGGGTTATACTAGCATGTAACCTAGTCCAATTAAAGCTCTGAGGCATTTCTAAAACATGCCTAAACGGGTCAGAACTGAAAGTCAAAGCAAAAGTCCAACTATGCGACTTTCGGTTCCGAACCGGGTCTAAACAGTAAATTGTCGGGTTGAACATGTTTAGACATGTTCTTACACTAATTACCAAGTTATATTAATGATCAAATAGGTTATATGTGTTCTACATTGCTAATCATGCATAAATTAGAAACTAAGTATCCTGTTGACTTTTTATTAACAAGTTTGACCCGACATTTGACCTAGTTAGAGTGGGAATCAGGGGGAACCCTTTTAAGGGTTTATTACCCACAATATTACCAACTTATAACTACTTTCAATTCGACTAATCACTGGACCATTAGTGATTAATCGTTAAGTCAACCGTTAATTACGACGGTTTGACTTTTAAGCTAAAACTAAGCAAAAACTTAACTAAGAAAGGTTAAGCAAACTTACAAGAGTCCTATGAACGACCAGAGATCACTTGAGAGAAGTCTTGAGCTCCAGAAGTGATCAGGAATGCAAGAATGAAGGTGTGAAGAACTTGTTGTAACTTAGAGCTTTATATAGTGATTTAATCACCATAACATGTTGACACACAAGTCTACAACTGACCACAACTCATCCACAAGTGTCCCTAGATGTTTAGGGGTTGTTTAGGGGTCAAGAAAGATGAGGAAAATCGGATAAAAGTCGATTGCAAGGGCTATGGCAGGCAAGAACCCAAGAAAATCGGACCAGATAGGCCCTCGCGTCACGCGACGACCCCCCCTGGGGCTTCGCGTCGCGCGACACCCTTCTGCACCAGATCTTATATTTTTTATTTTTGCATTTTGATCCTTGGCTCTTCAAACTTTGCTTAGACTTCAATTCTTGCATTATGAACCCTCCTATTTGACATATAAGGGCTCCAAGACATATACCCATTTTGTTTAGTCCTCGGTTAACGTTGTTGTCACCCGAAAAGTCCTAAACTTCAACGTTGACGCTTTGAACCCCTCGCACACGAATTTGATCACAACTTTCTCATACGATAACGAAATTTTATGAAATTTATATAGTGCATTCTAGTGAGCATAATTAACCATTACAAAGCTTCGGGTTTGTCAAAAGGTCACTCAGAGGTACAACTTAAACATGTTGACACATTTAACCCCTGTAGTTTGTAATCTCTCACTTTCTTTCATAATTAGCTTCGTATAATCCATGATTTATTCGTTTGAAGGTATGAGCATCTTGTAGGGTTAATATATAATATATTTATTCACTGTTGACATTTAGAACTCGTATATTCTCATACTTTCCATGATTGTCAACTTTAGTCCTTTCAGAACATTCTTTCACACGTTCAAACATATGACACGTGTCAACACATTATAGGACGTGAATTTTCGAGGTGTTACATTGTATCATTACCTTTCTTTGTTTTGGGTAATTTAGTAACAAAATCCATTGTTATTAATTCCCATTTCCACACTGGCATTTCTAACTGCTGTAACAAACCTGAGGGTTTCTTGTGTTCAGCTTTAACTTGTGAACAAGTTAAACATTTAGAAACATAGGCTGCTATGTCCTTTTTCATTCCTATCCACCAGAAAATTTTCCTTAAATCCTGGTACATTTTATCACTTCCTGGATGCATCGTATACTTAGACTTATGGGCTTCTTCTAATATATGATGACGTAGGTTTCCTAATTTAGGTATCCACATTCTCTTTTTATGGAATCTCCAAATTCCATATGTTCCTTGTTCTAATTCTTTTAGCATACCTTTTAATTTTTCAGTATCATCCTTGATTACTGATTCTTGTGCTTCTCTTATCTGATCATTTAAATCTACTTGCAGATTTAATTTAAGAGAACGTACCCTTTTTGGCTTTTCATGATACTTTCGGCTTAAAGCATATGCCACTACATTTGCCTTTCCTTCATGATACTGGATATTACAATCATAGTCGCTAAGCATCTCCATCCAGCGTCTTTGTCTCATATTCAACTCCTTTTGCCCAAAAACATACCTTAAACTCTTATGATCAGTGAATATGGTAAACTTACTACCATAAAGGTAATGTCTCCAAATCTTAAGAGCAAAAATTATAGCTCCTAACTCCAAATCATGTGTTGAGTAATTCTCTTCATGATTTTTAAGTTGCCTAGATGCATAAGCTATAACATTTTGGCGTTGCATCAACACACATCCATAACCTAATTTAGAAGCGTCACAATAGACTACAAAGTCTTCAGTTCCTTCTGGTAATGCTAATATGGGTGTATGGGTTAATTTATGCTTAAGAATTCTAAATGTTTCTTCTTGTTTTGGTCCTCATTCAAACTTAATGGATTTACATGTTAACTTAGTTAAAGGAATGACTATTCTAGAAAAATCTCGAATAAATCTACTATAATAACCGGCCAATCCTAAGAAACTTCTAACCTCAGTTGGTGACTCAGGGGTTTTCCATTTGGTAATCGCCTCGATCTTTGTTGGATCCACATGAATTCCTTCATGGTTTACTAAGTGTCCAAGAAATTGTACATGTTCTAGCCAAAACTCGCACTTTGAAAATTTAGCATAAAGCTTTTCCTTTCTTAATAGACTTAAAAGTGTGTGCAAATGCTTTGCATGATCTTCCTTATTTTTAGAATAAATGAGAATATCATCTATGAAGACGATTATGAATTTATCCAAATATGGCTTACATATTCGGTTCATCATGTCCATAAATGCGGCTGGGGCAAATGGCATGACAGTAAATTCATAATGACCATACCTTGTTTTGAATGTGGTCTTAGGAATGTCCTCTTCCTGTACCTTTAATTGATGATATCCTGACCTTAAATCGATTTTAGAGAAAAATCGAGCTCCTTGCAGTTGATCAAACAGATCATCGATTCTCGGTAATGGGTACTGATTCTTAATCATGACTTTGTTCAATTCACGGTAATCAATGCACATACGCATTGATCCGTCCTTCTTTTTAACGAATAATATCGGTGCTCCCCATGGCGACGAACTTGGTTGTATGAATCCTTTTTTCCAGTAATTCATCTAATTGTTTCTTCAATTCCTGCATTTCTGCGGGTGCCAAACGGTAGGGTGCTTTGGAAATTGGTGCTGTTCCTGGTAATAGATGAATTCTGAATTCAACTTCTATATCTGGTGGTAGTCCTGTTAATTCTTCTAGAAATACATCTGAAAACTGAGACACTACTGGAATGTCTTTTAATTCTCGAACCAATGGAGGAGTCCAACGGCCCCTTCAGTGCCACTAAAAGTACTAGGACAACAGTCCATGAAAGTTTTGAACGTGCACACAGGTGGCTGAGCGTGTTGACCTGTCGTGTGTGTAAGAGTAAACATACTTGAGCACGAGTGTTGGTTTACGAAAGTAGGATCTAAAGATCCTAGAGTAAGTGGTGATGGAAGGTTATACCCCCTGCCTGGGCAGCTGCGAGTGCTGCAATAACTTGTTCAGTGATCAAAGGAGCCAACTGGGCTTGAGTTAGGTTAACGCGTCCACTCATGATCTTCATCTCAAAGGAAACATGAGTGAGAGAGGTTCGCGAGAAATGCGATGACAGAAGAGTGTAAGCACACAAGTGTTCTCAAGAAATAGTTGTTACGTTTATCTAAGCATACCCTGAGCAAAGTTCTATGAAATCTAGCAAGTAGGCAATGTAAACATGAACAGTATTACCTATAGTGTTGAGTCTTGCACGTGGAGCGAAGCGTCGTTGTGGATCGTTGAGCACTGTACAGGTTATAGTCTGGTTTTAATAAAAACGTTTTCCCCTTATTAAAACCGAGTTCTCTATAACCAATGGCTCTGATACCAATCTGTCACACCCCCAAAAAATCCACACGCGGAGTACCACCGCTTGGAGGCGTGACTGACCAAGATCAAGCCACCAATCATATTGAACCATGTTATTAATAAATGTAAATCAACCAAACAATATGAAAGGTGTTCGAAAACCAAAGTATAGTATCAATGTTTAGCGGAAGCATAAATGTAAAACCCAACATAAGTGATAAGTTTAAAGAGTCATAAAGTTTTCATCAAAACACCCACAATCCGTGCCCACAACGACCGCGCCTCCCGTGCAAGCTCCATGAGTACCTATGGTCCTGCAAGGCATGTAACAGAGAGTCAACAACTAGTTGAGCGAGTTCACAGTTGGTTGTTCGGTTATAGTAATTGTATTGTAAACCATATGTTCGTTTAGTAACCCATATATCGTATGTACTTGAATCGCAGTCTCCTAGACATGTGTGCGAAGATTGTGGGGGTTTCCCATGTTTTCTAGACTAGGTATATTTGTATCGCAGCCCACCCGGCATGTGTGCGAAGTTTAGAGTATGGTTCGCAGCCATTCCAGGCATGTGTGCGAAGATTAGTTCTATTATCGCAGCCATTCCCGGCGTGTGTGCGAAGAGAAGTATATGTATCACTAGTCTAGCAGTACCTACCAATAACCGTCCTCTCCCGAGGCCTATGGTATGTAATTCCGATAACAATTTAAGCATAAGTAATCATCCAAACCCATTCCCAACCCCGGGAATCCCATGCCTTGGTAAGAGTGTGAACTCACCTTGGTTTGCTCGGTATGCTAAAGGAATACGCACGCTCACAGTTAATCAATCACGACCTATAGTACGCACGTATGTATAATCAGTTTCGAACTCGCAATGTTTCACAGGTAATCTATGTCATATAGTGTGTTTATGCATTTCTCATCAAGTAGCACATAACAGTGGGTTCATGTTCACACAGTCATACTCCATATAACTGAGTTCTTGGTAATATCTAACATGGTTAATCAATTAACATGCTTGATGGTTTTAACAGACTTAACCAGGTTAATGTATTAAGAAAAGATAACAAGCTTTCAGAATTAACAAGCATAACATGAGTAATAACTAACAGAGTTAATACAGTTAACTGAGTTAATAAACTTAACTCAGTTAATAGGTTAATCATAGTTACATGTCTAACAGAGTTATAACTAACAGAGTTAATAAGGTTAACTAGTTAACGGAACTAACAGAGTCGAAATCACTTGGGCCGAAATCCAAGCTTGGGCCGAAAACCCTTATGCTACGAAAACACCTGTTTTCGTTGACTCAAGTGTGACGAAAACACATGAGTGTTTTCGTCCAATGCTGTGATTTCGTTGGCTGGACATCATCTTCAACAACAGTTACATAAATCAATTTGCAGATCATTCATTAACAGACATACACTAATGATCATATCATCCAATATACATGGCAGTGTGTCGATAATATATATATATTGTTCTTTTATAATGGCCGACAATAGTTGTTGTGCATGATAATTTTCACATGTTCCCTCAATTTGTCAGTAGGTCACATGATGGTTTCAGTAGGTCACAATCATATCTTACAAGATACATCATTCAATCATCAATAGGTTGTTGAAATCATCAGGCACTGTCATATCCTTTAACATATAACCCTAATCTGCTAAACATTTATTAACATACCATCAACATCAATCCAACATAAACAATATGCCAAAAACACAACCGATCATGCATCAGATTATAATGATTCCTATCATATCCAATCTATCCAAACCACAAATAAGAATCACATACATCGACTCATGACCCCATCATATATAACCCACATATATATACATGCATCAGCATTAATAATTCGCACACATATCGAGCTATTAACCATCACATGTCAACTAAAAATTCTCATGAAAACTAGAAACATAATGGCCGACAATATGTAGTGATCCTTATCAAATTGGTTGTACTTTCAATGCATATCACATGTACTCATGTTACAAGATATTAAGCCCACAAAACAATGCAACTAATGATATAATGATATGACTAACCGAATCATATGATCCACCAGAAGAATGCCTTGGGGGGGGGGGGGTTCTGCCGTCGCAAAAGATGAATGGAGTGATGGTTGTTAGGGTTTGTAATGTTACAAGTAATCTTATCCAAACTTCTCGTAAACAAATAATTGGAAAAAAGGCTAGGGTTGATTCGGGCCTAACACTCATGGGCCGATTTAATGTGAGAGGAAGTGTGAGAGGGTGCGGCCTTAGGCCTAAGTGGGTGGCTCGAGTTTGAGGTAGGTGCGGTCCGTTAGTGTTGCACATAAACGTAAAACATCTAACAACTTCGGTTCCTACCTTTCATATCCACCAAATATGACATGCATTTAATCATGTATATATATTATACATAATTAAAATCAAGTAATTATATAAGCAAGTTCATTTAGTATACACACGTCGAGCATCGAAGAAACTAGAGAAGTATTGAAAACACGGGTTGTCACATTATCCCCAACTTGAAAGAAATTTCGTCCCGAAATTTAGCACGTGGTTACTGAGGAAGCTAGTTAAGTTTGCGTGGTTTACTGGTTTTTCCTGGGGTGTCACATCATCCCCCCGTTGATTTGGAATTTCGTCCTGAAATTCCGCAGTAGCTTCAGCCTCAGTAGTAGTTGCATTGTTCTCGAACAACTGGGGATACTTAAGTTTCATTTGATCTTCTCATTCCCAGGTGAACTCTGGGCCACGACGGGAGTTCCAACGAACTCGAACAAGAGATATTCTGGTGTGTTTGAGGACCTTAACATCCCGGTCCGTGATTTCAACTGGTTCCTCGACGAATCGCAACTGATCGTCGATAGTGAGCTCCTTCAAAGGAACTATGAGGGTCTCATCTGATAGACACTTCTTCAGATTCGGCACGTGGAAAACGTTGTGAACTGCACTGAGTTCAGCTGGTAAGTTCAGTCTGTAGGCCACTTTGCCTATTTTCTCAATGATTTCGAACGGTCCGACATATCGCGGATTGAGCTTGCCTCGTTTGCCAAAACGGACCACACCCTTCCAGGGTGAAACTTTGAGTAGCACTCGATCCCCAACCTGGAACTCGAGTGGTTTCCGGTCTTTATCGGCGTATGCTTTCTGACGGTCGCGAGCTGCCGCCATGCGTTGTCATATTTGAGCAATTCATTCTGTTGTGTCTACCACAAGCTCTGGACCAGTAATCTGACTATCTCCCACCTCTGTCCAACAAAGAGGTGACCGGCATTTACGCCCGTACAATGCCTCAAACGGAGCAGCTTTAATGCTGGTGTGGTAGCTGTTATTGTACGAAAATTCCACAAGTGGCAGATGCTTTTCCCAGCCGTTTCCGAAATCGATTACACATGCACGAAGCATGACCTCTAAAGTTTGAATAGTGCGTTTAGATTGCCCATCCGTCTGAGGGTGATAAGCTGTGCTCATGTCTAAACAAGAACCAAAAGATTTATGCATTGCTTGCCACAGTTCTGAAGTAAAACGTGCGTCACGATCAGAGATAATAGAGGTGGGCACCCCGTGCCTCGAGACAACTTCCTTAAGATACACGTCTGCTAAAGTGGAGAACTTATCCGTTTCCTTGATAGCCAAGAAGTGTGCAGATTTTGTGAGTCGGTCCACGATCACCCAAATAGTATCGTTACCACGTTGAGATCTAGGTAGGCCAGTAACGAAATCCATGGAAATTTGCTCATATTTCCATTGTGGTATCTCTGGTTGTTGGAGTAGGCCCGATGGTTTCTGATATTCCGATTTGACTCTCGCACAAGTCAAACACTTGCTAACGTAAGTTGCTATATGAGCTTTCATGCTAGGCCACCAATATGTAGTTTTCAAGTCGTGGTACATCTTATCCGAACCAGGATGTACTGAGTAACGAGACTTATGAGCTTCATCCATTACCAGCTCGCGTAAGTTGCCATAGAGTGGGACCCAAATGCGTCCTGTTACATAGTAGGCGATGTCTGCCTTTTGTTCTAACTGTTGCCTTGAGCCGCGTAGAGCTTCAGCCCTGACGTTTTCTGATTTCAATGCTTTTACCTGAGCATCTCGTATCTGAGAAAGAAGACTAGACTGAATAGTGAGTTGCAACACTCGTACACGCCTAGGTGTAGTATCCTTTCGACTGAGGGCGTCGGCCACCACATTGGCTTTGCCCGGATGGTACTTTATAGCACATTCGTAATCGTTCAGTAGTTCGACCCATCGACGTTGTCGCGTGTTCAACTCTTTCTGCTTGAAAATATGCTCGAGACTCCTGTGATCTGTGTAGATGGTGCACTTGGTGCCATACAGGTAATGTCGCCATATCTTGAGCGCGAAAACAATAGCTCCCAGCTCTAAATCATGTGTAGTGTAATTCCGTTCGTGAATCTTAAGTTGGCGCGAAGCATAAGCAATGACTCTATCCCTTTGCATCAACACACATCCAAGACCCTAAATAGATGCGTCGCAGTAGACTACAAAATCGTCCATGCCTTCAGGCAATGAGAGGATAGGTGCGCTACAAAGTCTATCCTTTAAGTGCTGAAACGCTGTTTCCTGTGTATTACCCCAACGATAAACAACACCTTTCTGTGTCAGTAATGTAAGCGGCTGTACAATCTTTGAGAAGTCTTTGATGAACCGTCTGTAATAACCCGCCAAACCCAAGAATTGGCGTATTTCGGTTGGTGTGCGAGGTGCAGGCCAGTTCCTGATCAAATCAACCTTGGATGGATCAACATGAATCCCATCCTTGTTTACCACGTGGCCTAGAAAGTGGACTTCACGAAGCCAGAAGTCACATTTTGAAAACTTGGCGTACAACTGTTCTGCTCGAAGGAGTTCCAAAATGAGTCGTAAATGCTACTCGTGTTCCTCCTGACTCTTTGAATAGATCAGGGTGTCGTCGATGAAAACAATAACGAACTTGTCAAGATAAGGTTTGCACACCCTGTTCATAAGATCCATGAAAACCGCAGGCGCGTTCGTTAGCCCGAATGGCATGACCAAAAACTCGTAATGGCCGTAGCGAGTTCTAAATGCTGTTTTGGAGACGTCCTCATCCCGGACTCTCAGTTGGTGATAGCCTGACCTCAGGTCAATCTTCGAGTAATAGCTCGACCCTTGCAACTGGTCTAATAAGTCGTCGATGCGTGGAAGAGGATAGCGATTCTTCACGGTCACCTTGTTCAGTTCGCGGTAATCTATGCACATACGGAAGGTACCGTTTTTCTTCTTCACAAATAGTACTGGAGCTCCCCAGGGCGAAGAGCTAGAACGTATGAAACCCTTTTTTCCAAGAGTTCTTGTAATTGCTTAGACAGTTCTTCCAGTTCGGTTGGAGCTAAGCGATAAGGTGCTCGAGCTATAGGCGCTGCTCCTGGAGCTAGCTCGATCTGAAATTCGACCTGGCGATGAGGCGGTAGCCCAGGTAAATCTTCAGGAAACACTTGAGGAAGATCGCGTACTATTGGAATATCCTCTAATCTCTTCTCTTTGCATAGGATCTCTGCTTGGTGTTGGGATAACCAATCCATCCCAATGACGATGTCGAAACTACCCAAGACTGTAGAAATGAGGTTGATGGAGAATGTCTGACCAGCTAAGACGAGGTTACAACCCTTGACTATGTGACCACTGTGGTGTCTGTTGCATCTGTTGCACTTTGGGTGATTTCCTCGATATCCACCCTGCCCTTGACTACCAGAAGACTGCTGACTGGGGCTCTGGTAATTATCTGTCTTTCGTTGCTGTGCCTGGGATTGAACCGAAGTTGAACCCTTGCTGGAGGTTCCATCCCATTTTCGCTTGTTGTCACTGGGAGTAGCAGTAGGGATAGCTGTAGTAGTAGCACTGATACGTTTAGGCAGCCTGTTCTGTTCCACTGCCTGGTCTGTGTGACGATGAGCTAGACGATTAACATCTTGAATGGTAGCAAGATTAGCCGAAGTCACATGGCTTTGAATTTCTGGTACTAAGCCTTTGAGGTACAGCTCAATGCGTTTGATGGGAGGATCCACCATAGTTGGACCTAACACTGCCAGTTCGTTGGATCGTTTCGTATATGCCTCTATCTCTGACCCCGTCATCTTCAAGTTAAAGAACTCCACTTCCAGTTTGTGGATGTCATCACGGTTACAGTATTCTCGCTTGATCAGTTTCTTAAAATCATTCTATGGGGTGGCATTAGCAGCCGCCAGCCCCAGCATCTGAACTTGCGTGTTCCACCAAGTTAGCGCAGTGCCTTCGAGAGTACCAGTGGCGTACTTCACCCTACGAGCCTCAGGGCATTCACACATTTCGAAGACTGATTCGAGCTTCTCGAACCAATGGAGGAGTCCAACGGCCCCTTCAGTGCCACTAAAAGTACTAGGACAACAGTCCATGAAAGTTTTGAACGTGCACACAGGTGGCTAAGCGTGTTGACCTGTCGTGTGTGTAAGAGTAAACATACTTGAGCACGAGTGTTGGTTTACGAAAGTAGGATCTAAAGATCCTAGAGTAAGTGGTGATGGAAGGTTATACCCCCTGCCTGGACAGCTGCGAGTGCTGCAATAACTTGTTCAGTGATCAAAGGAGCCAACTGGGCTTGAGTTAGGTTAACGCGTCCACTCATGATCTTCATCTCAAAGGAAACATGAGTGAGAGAGGTTCGCGAGAAATGCGATGACAGAAGAGTGTAAGCACACAAGTGTTCTCAAGAAATAGTTGTTACGTTTATCTAAGCATACCCTGAGCAAAGTTCTATGAAATCTAGCAAGTAGGCAATGTAAACATGAACAGTATTACCTATAGTGTTGAGTCTTGCACGTGGAGCGAAGCGTCGTTGTGGATCGTTGAGCACTGTACAGGTTATAGTCTGGTTTTAATAAAAACGTTTTCCCCTTATTAAAACCGAGTTCTCTATAACCAATGGCTCTGATACCAATCTGCCACACCCCCAAAAAATCCACACGCGGAGTACCACCGCTTGGAGGCGTGACTGACCAGGATCAAGCCACCAATCATATTGAACCATGTTATTAATAAATGTAAATCAACCAAACAATATGAAAGGTGTTCGAAAACCAAAGTATAGTATCAATGTTTAGCGGAAGCATAAATGTAAAACCCAACATAAGTGATAAGTTTAAAGAGTCATAAAGTTTTCATCAAAACACCCACAATCCGTGCCCACAACGACCGCGCCTCCCGTGCAAGCTCCATGAGTACCTATGGTCCTGCAAGGCATGTAACAGAGAGTCAACAACTAGTTGAGCGAGTTCACAGTTGGTTGTTCGGTTATAGTAATTGTATTGTAAACCATATGTTCGTTTAGTAACCCATATATCGTATGTACTTGAATCGCAGTCTCCTAGACATGTGTGCGAAGATTGTGGGGGTTTCCCATGTTTTCTAGACTAGGTATATTTGTATTGCAGCCCACCCGGCATGTGTGCGAAGTTTAGAGTATGGTTCGCAGCCATTCCAGGCATGTGTGCGAAGATTAGTTCTATTATCGCAGCCATTCCCGGCGTGTGTGCGAAGAGAAGTATATGTATCACTAGTCTAGCAGTACCTACCAATAACCGTCCTCTCCCGAGGCCTATGGTATGTAATTCCGATAACAATTTAAGCATAAGTAATCATCCAAACCCATTCCCAACCCCGGGAATCCCATGCCTTGGTAAGAGTGTGAACTCACCTTGGTTTGCTCGGTATGCTAAAGGAATACGCACGCTCACAGTTAATCAATCACGACCTATAGTACGCACGTATGTATAATCAGTTTCGAACTCGCAATGTTTCACAGGTAATCTATGTCATATAGTGTGTTTATGCATTTCTCATCAAGTAGCACATAACAGTGGGTTCATGTTCACACAGTCATACTCCATATAACTGAGTTCTTGGTAATATCTAACATGGTTAATCAATTAACATGCTTGATGGTTTTAACAGACTTAACCAGGTTAATGTATTAAGAAAAGATAACAAGCTTTCAGAATTAACAAGCATAACATGAGTAATAACTAACAGAGTTAATACAGTTAACTGAGTTAATAAACTTAACTCAGTTAATAGGTTAATCATAGTTACATGTCTAACAGAGTTATAACTAACAGAGTTAATAAGGTTAACTAGTTAACGGAACTAACAGAGTCGAAATCACTTGGGCCGAAATCCAAGCTTGGGCCGAAAACCCTTATGCTACGAAAACACCTGTTTTCGTTGACTCAAGTGTGACGAAAACACATGAGTGTTTTCGTCCAATGCTGTGATTTCGTTGGCTGGACATCATCTTCAACAACAGTTACATAAATCAATTTGCAGATCATTCATTAACAGACATACACTAATGATCATATCATCCAATATACATGGCAGTGTGTCGATAATATATATATATTGTTCTTTTATAATGGCCGACAATAGTTGTTGTGCATGATAATTTTCACATGTTCCCTCAATTTGTCAGTAGGTCACATGATGGTTTCAGTAGGTCACAATCATATCTTACAAGATACATCATTCAATCATCAATAGGTTGTTGAAATCATCAGGCACTGTCATATCCTTTAACATATAACCCTAATCTGCTAAACATTTATTAACATACCATCAACATCAATCCAACATAAACAATATGCCAAAAACACAACCGATCATGCATCAGATTATAATGATTCCTATCATATCCAATCTATCCAAACCACAAACAAGAATCACATACATCGACTCATGACCCCATCATATATAACCCACATATATATACATGCATCAGCATTAATAATTCACACACATATCGAGCTATTAACCATCACATGTCAACTAAAAATTCTCATGAAAACTAGAAACATAATGGCCGACAATATGTAGTGATCCTTATCAAATTGGTTGTACTTTCAATGCATATCACATGTACTCATGTTACAAGATATTAAGCCCACAAAACAATGCAACTAATGATATAATGATATGACTAACCGAATCATATGATCCACCAGAAGAATGCCTTGGGGGGGGGGGGTTCTGCCGTCGCAAAAGATGAATGGAGTGATGGTTGTTAGGGTTTGTAATGTTACAAGTAATCTTATCCAAACTTCTCGTAAACAAATAATTGGAAAAAAAGGCTAGGGTTGATTCGGGCCTAACACTCATGGGCCGATTTAATGTGAGAGGAAGTGTGAGAGGGTGCGGCCTTAGGCCTAAGTGGGTGGCTCGAGTTTGAGGTAGGTGCGGTCCGTTAGTGTTGCACATAAACGTAAAACATCTAACAACTTCGGTTCCTACCTTTCATATCCACCAAATATGACATGCATTTAATCATGTATATATATTATACACAATTAAAATCAAGTAATTATATAAACAAGTTCATTTAGTTTACACACGTCGAGCATCGAAGAAACTAGAGAAGTATTGAAAACACAGGTTGTCACATAACCCTTACTATCTACCCCGGTCATTCTTAAGTTTAGGAACTTATTAGCTATCTGTTCCTTTTCATTATGAGGGCATGATTTCCTTTCTACCGTATTTTTTAATTCCTCCCATCCTATGTTGTATATCCTATCACTTCCTCTTGACTGGAGGATAGTGTTCCACCATTCTAAAGCTGAGTTCTTAAACAGATTAGAAGCAAACATTATTTTATCTTCTTCAGCACACTTGCTTATTTTTAAAACAGCCTCAGTTTTCTCTATCCAGCGTAGAGCTGCAATGGGTCCTTCATTGCCCGAGAATTCTATTGGTTTGTAGGACCAGAATTCTTTGTAAGAACAACCATAAGGCATGGTTCTTCTTCTTTTGGGAATGAGCGCTTGAAATACGGGTCCATTGTTCACGCTATTTTCTGGTTCAATCGGTCGCTTACTGCTATGCTTACTTTTATTATTCGCTTCTTGAATCGTTTGAATAATAAATGGCATTGCATCTATGATTCCTTGTGCCACTATATGTTGAACGGCACTATTATCCATTTGGTTTCCATTGTTATTGATGCTCGGATTCTCATTAACCACGTTAATGTTACTCTGGTTATCATTATTCAGATTTCCTTGATTTCCTTCGTCGGCCATCTGAATTTTAAACATTTACCCCGTATTAATATCACAAAATAATATTTAATATAGTCAATCACATGACACGCATTTTTGTCAAAAGCGTCGATCATTGCGACTTTACTCTATTCATCTATATACTAGGCATCTATTACACACCAGTATTGAAATAAAAATTACAATACCAACAGAAATAAATAATAGTAGGCATCCGTACACACATATTTTATTTTATTATTTTATTATTATTATTACTATTACCGTCTCCTACTATCACATTCAAGGATATGGATTCATCCAAAAATCCATATTGCGCTCGTCGTACTTCCAGACGAGTCGCTCTCCCACTTGTCTCATTCTCTCACTGCTTTCTAAAATTTCCTCACCAAATGTCCTAAGTTCTTGTACATTTTCTGCACTCATTGGGGGTGCAGGTTATAGGACTGGGCTCGGAATCTGGGGTGCGTGTTCCTGATATGGGGGTGTAGGTGCCTGAAATCGGTAAGGATCTTCTAAAATCTCCCTAACGTATTCATCGTGGTAATAGGGATCTAAAGAGTCCATACCTGGATAGGCTCCTATGTTTTGCATGGGTGTGTCTTCATGTATCGGGTAACGTTGCACATAGTCCCTAACTTCATCCCACCAGGGATCGTAATTTGGGTCTAGGGGGTTTCGTGCAGGTACCCTAGGGATTTCCTCTGGATTGAAATCATGCATCTCTACTTGGTTTTCAGGGTTTTCTATCTCCATCGGTTGGTCAGGGATTGGTAGCTGTGGTTGGGGTGCTATTATTTGCTCCAAATTAGGGTCAGCTGCAGTGGTTGCTAGGATGTGAATATTGGCTATACCCCTATTTATCATATCCTGGGCATAGGCATCTGTATGCCATCAATTAAAGAACCACCGTTATTATCACTCAAAGAGCGAGAGGAATTGAGAGAAAAAGCTTATACGCGGAATACAGGATATAAAGAGAAGCTGAAGGAAATGCATAACGCTAAGCTAAAGGGAAGTAAGGATTTCAAACCGGGTGATAAGGTTCAGTTGTTAAATTCCAAATTTAAATTATACCCGGGAAAACTGAAGACGAGAAGGTCGAATCCTTACGAGGTTGTTCATGTAAATCCGTACGGTATGGTTGAATTGAAGTGTGGGGAAGGAAGGAAGTTCAAGGTAAAAGGTCACCGAATCAAGCATTACATTGAAGGACCAAATCTTGAACTGGTGGAGGAGTTGTACCTCCCTGAAACAGGAACGTAGACATAGATAGTGAGTGGTAGGTAGTGTAAATATTAGGATTGATTGTGTGTTATGTGTGAAAGTGTGGATTGTTTTAGATAGTTGGTATTTTAAATCAATTTTACGCTGGGGTTTCTTTGTTTTTGTGTATGCAGGTTTGGATCGTACCACCCGTACTCAATCTCCATTCGGGTGACTTGGAGCTGCTACAATCTCAGAAACATTATCCTAAGTGTAAATTAGGTTTAATATGCATCCGTTTGATCTTAATCTTCTTTGTTGTTTAGAGTTTGCAAAACCAGGTTTACCTACGGAACTTAAGGAGAAAATCTTTCTCCTAAGCGCTGGGGTAAGGAAAGAATATCGTCGTCAAGAGCAGGTACCACCATTCTGTGGAACATCTAAAAGTGCGATGAAGCGAAGAGCGAAACGCTACGAGAGATGTATAGATTGTGGAAACTGGTCACACACGGGAAAATGTAAACGAAGTCAGACGGAATCCCAAAGTGAGTACATTCAATTAATGAGGGTGGGTGCCATTAGGCTGGATGCCGAACGCTCCACTAGGGTTGGAAGTTATGTACACTATAGGATAAAGGAAGACATCGCGCACATTTTTTATAAAACTGGACTTGACAAACAGACGTTACGAAAGTCCCTGGGTTTGTGAATAATTTTTAGTGGTAAACGTATTTTGTATATATTTTTACATTTGGTTTGGTGTGGTGTGATTTTGTGTGATTTTGTTTATTATGGTTATTTTTATTTGATGTGTTGGCTTATTATTTTGCAAGAGTCATATACAAGAATTGAGCCAATACTGATATAATGCGACGAGGCAACACATACTCAGGAATACGTCAACACATCAGGGAAGTAACATTTTTTAATTTCTTTGCAAGTGTGTTTAATTTTATTTCTCATTTTCACACATTGAGGACAATGTGTCTTTCAAGTGTGGGGATGAGGGATTTTGTATAATATTTAGTATATACATAAAAAAAAAAAAAAAAAAAAACTTCATAAATACTACACTTGTCCCGATCCTTTAAACACATATAAAACTTGAATAATTTTGCAAAAATGTCTGTCAAAAACAATTTAAATGCTGAATTTACAAAATTTGAAAATACATGTTTCTTTAAGTTGCGGGATAGTAGGTTGTTTAAATCAAGTTTTTGTGAAAATTTTTACGAGATACTTAAGATAAATTTTTCTAACTTTAAAGTAAATTGACTATGCAATAACAAAATCTTTAACCCTTACATTACCACATGAAGTAAGATTTGCCTAAAAGTGTTTAAATACATAAACACTACTTTCATTTCATGTGTGTTACCGACGTGTTGCATTACTTTAGAACTTGTACGTTTTGATACATTTTAAAACCTTTAGTTTAAATATTGATACAAAATCTCAAGAGGCATTAGGATCACCATTTCTTTGTAAAAATTCACCTTTCTCCTTTAGACACCACTTTGTACCTATTACCTTCTATTATTACCTTTTGTAAACCGGAACGTTTATTATTGTAATTATAGTTTGTTGAAAAAAAAAATATAAATAAATAAAAAAAAAATTATCATGAAAAAAAAAAATGAAAAAATAGAATAAAGTATGGTCAAAAGACCAATTTGTTGTATTTCTTATTATGTAATTTTCCGGTTTATCGTAAAATTTCTTGTTAGCCATTTTCACCCCAAATAAATAACCTACCTTTTACCCATTCCTACACAACCATTATTACTATAGTCCTCTATTTTTGTATCAATTTTTAACAATAAGGTAGAGATTTGATTGACGTACAAGCTTATAGTAGTCATGCTTCACAGTCTGGTTTTGAGAGTTCACTTCAAATTATATACATATCATCCGAGAGAAGAGTGAATTCAGTGAGTGGTGTTGTTTTTTCATAGTTACTTACTTAGAAGTGAGAAAATTTTGACTAAGTATTCTCGGTTTATCGTTTCATTTTCTTGATTTTCTCAACCTTTTGAACGTTGTAAGTCTTGTGAAACCGCTGTGTTTAAAGATTTTTGTAGTTCATATTTAAATTTGTTCGAAATTTGCATTATTGTTTAATTATTTAAATTTGATATGTTGTTTAGGATTTTGCTTAGGGACAAGCAAAAGATAAGTGTGGGGATATTTGATGTGTTCAGAATTACACACATCTTCTGTATCAAATAACCCCAATTTCAGAGAAATTGTGTGCGTTTATCTTGTGTATTTGGTACTGAATCGATTAAATTGTGAATCTGCAGGAATTGGTGAAATATCTGTGGATTACGCGAGAAAACGGTAAAGGATCGATCAAGAAATCAATACATGGGGAAACGTGTCAAGAAAATGAAGAAAATAAGCTTTAAGGTTGCTTTACGGACCTCAACATCACCAATGTTGAGGTCCGTAAGCTTGAAGTCTTCTAGATGTGGAGCAGGTGTGCTTTACGGACCTCAACATCCACAATGTTGAGGTCCGTATGGAAGCCTACGGACCTCAAGGTTACCAAGGTTGAGGTCCGTATGCTAGTGTCGGCAACGACTCCTCGTCGCTAAATGGAGCAGTTGGCCGGCGTCGCAAACATTGGGCTTACGGACCTCAACATCCACAAGGTTGAGGTCCGTATGCTGCTTTACGGACCTCAACATCTACAAGGTTGAGGTCCGTAAGCTAGTCCCCAGCTCCAAAATTTTTACTATAAATACCCATGCAATCCCAAGTCGAAAACACACCATACACAACACGAAATATCAGTTCTAGTTTCGTTCTAAGGCGAGTTTTAGCACCCGGAAGTGCCGGTGAAGTCCCTCGGAGCTCTCGAGACGTCTGGAGGCCGTCGGTTCTAATCCTAATCGACCCGGTTCGGTTAATACTCGTAATTTCCATTCCAGTAAGTATTGTTATTATGTTTTCAGTAGTTGTAATGCTTGTTGTAAGTGTGTTATTGTGTAATATGTGTAGCTAAACTTACAAACTACCTGGGTTATGATGAAATAAAGAATTGTAATGCTGTTTGATGTAATTTCAGTTATTTTATGTGATTTACAGAATTTTATCTTTGAAATTAATCTTGATATTGCATGTTGTTATAATTTTGATTTAATTATTTGTCGATAAATTCATCAAGTTTATAACATGAAGAAATTCCCTTTAAACTTAGAATTTAATTTAATTCGTTTACGGGTTAAATATTGTGTTGAGAAATTAACCAAGTCTAATAATAATTCAAGTCAAAATAATAAAACATGCATCATTACCTCATGAATAGAAATATGATTAGGGTAAGCCAGGTTATTAGCTAATCATTGGTGGGTAATTTGGGTAATCGATAACTCGAACTCTTTTATTACATCGTGATTAAGGTTTCTTGGGATTTTAATTTTCAAAGATTTGTTCGCTTTACGTGTTTAAAAGATCGTCTCACAACTTAGTCTCTGAGGTTCCAACGGTTGGATTCACGTAGGATTTGGTATCGATAGCTCGAGCCGGTTTGTTCTAGCATTTCACATTTCGTCTTTATCTATTGTTTAAGTAGCGTCTCTAACGGGGGATTAATCAATTGAAAAAGATACTTAACTGTTATTATTATCAAACTAGCATTGCATGATTTTATGGATTCTAAAACCCAGGTAGTCCGTTTATTATATATTTGTAATCCAAATTAAATTATATTTATAATACTTTGTCTCAGTAATTGTTACTTGTTGTTTGTATAATTGTTAAATTGTATTTGTGTTTATTTTCTTTAATTCTACGCTTCTCGTCTTATTTTCCCGAATTTTGTATATTATCAATGTTTGTTTTAATTAAATACAAATTCATTTTAAATTAATATTTTCTATAAATCTAAAAAACCAAAAATCAAATTTCAAATCAATTTAGCTAAATATTCGATAAAGGTTATTTTCAATATTTCTCGCCATAGTGTCCACGGATTGATATCCGGTCTTGCCAACAAAACTACACCGCGACCGGTGCACTTGCCGATTATGTGTGGTTTAGTTAGCGATTCCATTTTTAAAACTTGTAAGCAATTCAATCAATGATGTAATTATATCACGCTTTCCAACGCTTAAAACATATTTTGGAAATTATAATTACTATCAAATTCAACAAGCTCGCTTCGCACATCAAGTTTTTGGCGCCGTTGCCGGGGACACTAAGAAAAATTTTGAAAACAACCCAAATCGTTTATTTAGTTGTTTATTTCCTTTCTTAGTTTACTTGCTTTATTAGAATTTTATTTGCCTTTAGGTGCCTTTTGCTTGAAATTTGTGCCTTTAGTGTTAGATTTGCTTTAGTAATTTTAGTACTTGTATGCACAACACTCGTTCAAAAGGGTTAGCTTTAATTGCAATTTCACCTGAGCCCGAGCGAGACTTACATGAGCGCCTACGAAATTCTCAAGATAGTAAAGAACACATGGCTGAAAACAATCCCCCTGTTAGGAGAGTTGTTGCGGACTACGCCAGACCGAATGCGGGAAATGGCCGATCCAGTATCTCTCGACCCGCTATTGAAGCTCGAAGGTGGCAAATTCCACCTCAAATCATCTCAATGGTTACAAATACAATCCAATTCCATGGATTGCCTTCCGAGGACCCCAATGTCCATCTTTCTCGCTTTTCAGCTATCTGCGATACGTTTCAAGAACAAGATGTTAGCGAGGACGCATGTAAACTGCGCCTTTTTCCATTCTCACTTGCCGATCGAGCTCATGCTTGGTTAGAATCCCTCCCTGCGGGATCAATCACCACTTGGGCTGGTATGAAAGAAAAATTCTTAGGAAAATACTTTCCTCCTTCTAAAACTGCTCGTCTGAGGAGCATGATTCAAGAATTTCGCCAAAGAAAAGGAGAGTCTTTCTACGAGACATGGGAACGATTCAAAGAGCTGTTACTCAAGTGTCCACACCACGGATTCGAGGACTGGGCCTTAGTAGAGAAGTTCTACCACGGAGCGACGCCTGCCACACGAAACATGCTGAACACTACTGCTGGAGGAAATCTGATGACTGCCAAAACGCCAGAGGAATGTACTGAGATGTTTGAAGATATTGCAATGAGTAGCTATGAATTTCCTGATTCTAGAAACTCAACTTCTACACAAAGAGGAGTACATAAAATCGATGATACCACTTTGATGCAATCACAGATCGATGCACTGAACAAGAAACTGAATGATATGGAGCTAAAGAAGGAACAATTGTGCGAGATATGTATAGGGAGGCATGACACAACCTCGTGTCCCATTGCCCCTACGGAGTCAACAGAGCAGGTGGATTTCATAGTCAACCGAAATCAGACCAATTTCGGAGGAGGCTACAATACGAATTGGAGAAACCACCCGAACTTTAGCTGGAGGAACAACAACCCACCAGGGTTTCAGCCACGTCAAAATCTGTTTCAAGACACAGCAGGACCAAGTTCGGGAACAAAGAACGCAACCATAGAGGATATAGTAAAACAAACCCAAGATACACTATCCCAGCAGATGCAGTTACTTACACAGTATATCACACAACAAGAAACTCGATATCAAGAAACACAGTCGAGATTCTTAGAGAATGATGCCTTCATGAAGAACCAGGCTACTGCACTGCAGAACTTGGAGAGGACAGTAGGTTCACTGGCCGATCAGTTGAACCAGAGACCTCAAGGAGGTCTCCCGAGCAACACCACCGTAAATCCAAATGCCACTGCAATGGCAATCACTACAAGAAGTGGACGAAGAACTGCAGAAGTCCAGCCGGTACTTGAAAAGGAGCCTGTCAACGAAGAAAATGAAATAGAAAAACCGTCTGACAAAGCGCATTCCAAGCCAATCCTAGAAAGAACAGCACAGAACTCCGAGCTTCCAAGAAAGAAGGAAAAGGAGCCACTGAGAGAGTACAAACCAACACCGCCTTATCCTGGAAGATTGATAGCAGCAAAAGATGCAGAGCAATATGGTCGTTTCGCGGAAATGTTAAAGAAATTGCATATAACCATCCCATTAGTCGAAGCTTTGATCAAAATACCAAAGTATGCAAAGTTTCTGAAAGATCTTCTTACCAATAAGAAGAAATTAGAGGATATTCCGACTATCGCTCTAAGTGAGGAATGTTCTGCTATCCTACAGAATAAACTACCAAAGAAAGAAAAAGATCCTGGTAGCTTTACCATTCCTTGCTCGATTGGGAATCTTACGGTTAAAAATGCTCTTGCTGACCTAGGTGCTAGTATAAATCTCATGCCTTATTCCGTCTTTACTAAGCTCAACCTAGGGGAACCATCACCTACTCTCATGAGTATCAAATTTGCTGATCGATCGGAGAAATTTCCAAGGGGTATTGCAGAGAATATCTTGGTTAAAGTGGACAAATTCACCTTTCCTGTCGACTTTGTTATACTCGACATGGATGAAGACTCTGAGATCCCGCTGATCTTAGGTCGTCCATTCCTTGCTACTGCACAAGCAATCATCAATGTTCGTGATGGCAAATTGACTCTTTGTGTCGATAATGAAGAAGTCACCTTCAACAATCAACGTTCTATGAGCAATGACGATACGGCTTACTCTATCAACACTCTTGAAAACAACTTTCCTAGCGAAATATGTGAGAAAGAGTTTGACACACAACTTCTGGGCAAGGATGATCAACGGAGTGATATCGAACAAACAAGTGAACTTTCCCAAAAATATGAGAGTTGTGAGAAAGAGAGTCCAAAAAAGATGCCATCAATTAAAGAACCACCGTTATTATCACTCAAAGAGCGAGAGGAATTGAGAGAAAAAGCTTATACGCGGAATACAGGATATAAAGAGAAGCTGAAGGAAATGCATAACGCTAAGCTAAAGGGAAGTAAGGATTTCAAACCGGGTGATAAGGTTCAGTTGTTAAATTCCAAATTTAAATTATACCCGGGAAAACTGAAGACGAGAAGGTCGAATCCTTACGAGGTTGTTCATGTAAATCCGTACGGTATGGTTGAATTGAAGTGTGGGGAAGGAAGGAAGTTCAAGGTAAAAGGTCACCGAATCAAGCATTACATTGAAGGACCAAATCTTGAACTGGTGGAGGAGTTGTACCTCCCTGAAACAGGAACGTAGACATAGATAGTGAGTGGTAGGTAGTGTAAATATTAGGATTGATTGTGTGTTATGTGTGAAAGTGTGGATTGTTTTAGATAGTTGGTATTTTAAATCAATTTTACGCTGGGGTTTCTTTGTTTTTGTGTATGCAGGTTTGGATCGTACCACCCGTACTCAATCTCCATTCGGGTGACTTGGAGCTGCTACAATCTCAGAAACATTATCCTAAGTGTAAATTAGGTTTAATATGCATCCGTTTGATCTTAATCTTCTTTGTTGTTTAGAGTTTGCAAAACCAGGTTTACCTACGGAACTTAAGGAGAAAATCTTTCTCCTAAGCGCTGGGGTAAGGAAAGAATATCGTCGTCAAGAGCAGGTACCACCATTCTGTGGAACATCTAAAAGTGCGATGAAGCGAAGAGCGAAACGCTACGAGAGATGTATAGATTGTGGAAACTGGTCACACACGGGAAAATGTAAACGAAGTCAGACGGAATCCCAAAGTGAGTACATTCAATTAATGAGGGTGGGTGCCATTAGGCTGGATGCCGAACGCTCCACTAGGGTTGGAAGTTATATACACTATAGGATAAAGGAAGACATCGCGCACATTTTTGATAAAACTGGACTTGACAAACAGACGTTACGAAAGTCCCTGGGTTTGTGAATAATTTTTAGTGGTAAACGTATTTTGTATATATTTTTACATTTGGTTTGGTGTGGTGTGATTTTGTGTGATTTTGTTTATTATGGTTATTTTTATTTGATGTGTTGGCTTATTATTTTGCAAGAGTCATATACAAGAATTGAGCCAATACTGATATAATGCGACGAGGCAACACATACTCAGGAATACGTCAACACATCAGGGAAGTAACATTTTTTAATTTCTTTGCAAGTGTGTTTAATTTTATTTCTCATTTTCACACATTGAGGACAATGTGTCTTTCAAGTGTGGGGATGAGGGATTTTGTATAATATTTAGTATATACATTAAAAAAAAAAAACTTCATAAATACTACACTTGTCCCGATCCTTTAAACACATATAAAACTTGAATAATTTTGCAAAAATGTCTGTCAAAAACAATTTAAATGCTGAATTTACAAAATTTGAAAATACATGTTTCTTTAAGTTGCGGGATAGTAGGTTGTTTAAATCAAGTTTTTGTGAAAATTTTTACGAGATACTTAAGATAAATTTTTCTAACTTTAAAGTAAATTGACTATGCAATAACAAAATCTTTAACCCTTACATTACCACATGAAGTAAGATTTTCCTAAAAGTGTTTAAATACATAAACACTACTTTCATTTCATGTGTGTTACCGACGTGTTGCATTACTTTAGAACTTGTACGTTTTGATACATTTTAAAACCTTTAGTTTAAATATTGATACAAAATCTCAAGAGGCATTAGGATCACCATTTCTTTGTAAAAATTCACCTTTCTCCTTTAGACACCACTTTGTACCTATTACCTTCTATTATTACCTTTTGTAAACCGGAACGTTTATTATTGTAATTATAGTTTGTTGAAAAAAAAAATATAAATAAATAAAAAAAAAAAAAAATTATCATGAAAAAAAAAAATGAAAAAATAGAATAAAGTATGGTCAAAAGACCAATTTGTTGTATTTCTTATTATGTAATTTTCCGGTTTATCGTAAAATTTCTTGTTAGCCATTTTCACCCCAAATAAATAACCTACCTTTTACCCATTCCTACACAACCATTATTACTATAGTCCTCTATTTTTGTATCAATTTTTAACAATAAGGTAGAGATTTGATTGACGTACAAGCTTATAGTAGTCATGCTTCACAGTCTGGTTTTGAGAGTTCACTTCAAATTATATACATATCATCCGAGAGAAGAGTGAATTCAGTGAGTGGTGTTGTTTTTGCATAGTTACTTACTTAGAAGTGAGAAAATTTTGACTAAGTATTCTCGGTTTATCGTTTCATTTTCTTGATTTTCTCAACCTTTTGAACGTTGTAAGTCTTGTGAAACCGCTGTGTTTAAAGATTTTTGTAGTTCATATTTAAATTTGTTCGAAATTTGCATTATTGTTTAATTATTTAAATTTGATATGTTGTTTAGGATTTTGCTTAGGGACAAGCAAAAGATAAGTGTGGGGATATTTGATGTGTTCAGAATTACACACATCTTCTGTATCAAATAACCCCAATTTCAGAGAAATTGTGTGCGTTTATCTTGTGTATTTGGTACTGAATCGATTAAATTGTGAATCTGCAGGAATTGGTGAAATATCTGTGGATTACGCGAGAAAACGGTAAAGGATCGATCAAGAAATCAATACATGGGGAAACGTGTCAAGAAAATGAAGAAAATAAGCTTTAAGGTTGCTTTACGGACCTCAACATCACCAATGTTGAGGTCCGTAAGCTTGAAGTCTTCTAGATGTGGAGCAGGTGTGCTTTACGGACCTCAACATCCACAATGTTGAGGTCCGTATGGAAGCCTACGGACCTCAAGGTTACCAAGGTTGAGGTCCGTATGCTAGTGTCGGCAACGACTCCTCGTCGCTAAATGGAGCAGTTGGCCGGCGTCGCAAACATTGGGCTTACGGACCTCAACATCCACAAGGTTGAGGTCCGTATGCTGGTTTACGGACCTCAACATCCACAAGGTTGAGGTCCGTAAGCTAGTCCCCAGCTCCAAAATTTTTACTATAAATACCCATGCAATCCCAAGTCGAAAACACACCATACACAACACGAAATATCAGTTCTAGTTCCGTTCTAAGGCGAGTTTTAGCACCCGGAAGTGCCGGTGAAGTCCCTCGGAGCTCTCGAGACGTCTGGAGGCCGTCGGTTCTAATCCTAATCGACCCGGTTCGGTTAATACTCGTAATTTCCATTCCAGTAAGTATTGTTATTATGTTTTCAGTAGTTGTAATGCTTGTTGTAAGTGTGTTATTGTGTAATATGTGTAGCTAAACTTACAAACTACCTAGGTTATGATGAAATAAAGAATTGTAATGCTGTTTGATGTAATTTCAGTTATTTTATGTGATTTACAGAATTTTATCTTTGAAATTAATCTTGATATTGCATGTTGTTATAATTTTGATTTAATTATTTGTCGATAAATTCATCAAGTTTATAACATGAAGAAATTCCCTTTAAACTTAGAATTTAATTTAATTCGTTTACGGGTTAAATATTGTGTTGAGAAATTAACCAAGTCTAATAATAATTCAAGTCAAAATAATAAAACATGCATCATTACCTCATGAATAGAAATATGATTAGGGTAAGCCAGGTTATTAGCTAATCATTGGTGGGTAATTTGGGTAATCGATAACTCGAACTCTTTTATTACATCGTGATTAAGGTTTCTTGGGATTTTAATTTTCAAAGATTTGTTCGCTTTACGTGTTTAAAAGATCGTCTCACAACTTAGTCTCTGAGGTTCCAACGGTTGGATTCACGTAGGATTTGGTATCGATAGCTCGAGCCGGTTTGTTCTAGCATTTCACATTTCGTCTTTATCTATTGTTTAAGTAGCGTCTCTAACGGGGGATTAATCAATTGAAAAAGATACTTAACTGTTATTATTATCAAACTAGCATTGCATGATTTTATGGATTCTAAAACCCAGGTAGTCCGTTTATTATATATTTGTAATCCAAATTAAATTATATTTATAATACTTTGTCTCAGTAATTGTTACTTGTTGTTTGTATAATTGTTAAATTGTATTTGTGTTTATTTTCTTTAATTCGACGCTTCTCGTCTTATTTTCCCGAATTTTGTATATTATCAATGTTTGTTTTAATTAAATACAAATTCATTTTAAATTAATATTTTCTATAAATCTAAAAAACCAAAAATCAAATTTCAAATCAATTTAGCTAAATATTCGATAAAGGTTATTTTCAATATTTCTCGCCATAGTGTCCACGGATTGATATCCGGTCTTGCCAACAAAACTACACCGCGACCGGTGCACTTGCCGATTATGTGTGGTTTAGTTAGCGATTCCATTTTTAAAACTTGTAAGCAATTCAATCAATGATGTAATTATATCACGCTTTCCAACGCTTAAAACATATTTTGGAAATTATAATTACTATCAAATTCAACAAGCTCGCTTCGCACATCAATAGTACACACATTTTCATAGGAATAAATCCTATTTTATTTAATAAAAACATCTATTTTATTTTTAGGTAACTTTATTGCCACTTTTCTAAGCCTTCAGTGTTGTCCAGCTGGCTTCTATTTGGCTTTCACATTTTGTTACCTGAAACGCGTTTTAAAAACATTTGTCAGTGGGAAATACTGGTGAGTGAATCCTAGTTTAATCAAGTTTAAGTAAAAACAAATCCCAGTGTACAGTATTGAGGACGATCCCGCAATTATATTTGTTTCCAAGACATATCAATTAACATCCATGGTACTGTCGAACCCGACTTGTGGAAATGTTACTCCTTGACCAGGTGGTAACAAATTTTGTATACAAAACCCCAACATACTCATGATAATTGTATTCTTACAAATACTCAATAACTGTTATTCGCATGGAAAAGTATTTAAGGTTTTGTAAAAATAGTTAACAAAAGGTTTACAAAAAGCGGATCAACTCACATTGCTGTCTTAGATTTTCCGTAAGGGTTTCCTGGTGACAATCTATAATTTACACAAATGCACACGCGTTAGTATAATAACCCATTTTAACATTAGTAATGCCCTCCCCGAGACGGCATTCCAACGACTACGTTGGGCAGAACCACGACAGCCGTTACGGAACCCTAGATCAATCGGGCAGCGTATCTAATACGTATCCAGGGGTTATAATACTTACAACCAGTGTTGTAAAAGTCGCTAGGCGGTCCCTAGTCGGCCGACTGGGGAGTTGGGAGTAATCGGAGTACTCGGAGAGTACTCAGGGAGTACGCGGACATGGTAAATATAAAGAAAATTAATTGTTATATATTATTTATGTGTTAAAATAAGCATAATTCATGTCAACTGAGTATAATTTAAAATGAAACATGTTTAAAGTTCAAATATTCTGAATACAAGTCCGACTAGTCTGAGTAGAAGGCCGAGTAGTCCGAGTACAAGGCCGAGTAGGCCAATTTTGACCGAGTTTGACCGATTAAAAGTCAACAAACCACGTTGACCGCCTAGACCGACTAGGCCGACTACGTCCGACTAGGCACCGACTAGGCCGACTAATTGAGACCGCCTAGAAGGAAGTCGCCTCGGAGGGGGTCCGAGGACCGAGTACTCGCCGAGTACTCGGCCGAGTAATCCGACTTTTACAACACTGCTTACAACGGAGCAGAACTTCGCTAATTAGGAGGGTATAATACCCGTAGATTATGCCTACAATTTAATTTTGAGAGAAAGAAAGAAACTTTGAACGATTCGACTGAAGATCCGATTGCCTGCTTATATAGTGCTGAAATCTGTCTTTCTCGCGGCCCGCGTAAAACAAGCACAGGGCCTACGCGGCCCGCATCAACCCTGGGTCAACGTTGTAGCTTGTCCGGATCAGCTACTAGACTCGCCACGATGATGACACGTGTCATCACCGGGCTGCGCCACATTTTAGATCTCACGCGGCCCGCGTTAACTTACCGGGGGTCTTACGCGGCCCGCCTAAACTTAAAAATCACAGAAATCAGGTTTTAACCTTTAAACCGCCCGCGTAAGGGTTGGGGTGGGTCTACGCGGCCCGCCTCAACTTAAATTTTCTTGTTTTTAATTTATTTTAAATGTTATACTGTATTTCGGGCTCGGTTTTCACATAAGGGGTGTATTTAAAGACATAGTGGGACATTTTAAAATATACTAGGGTGTCGAAAATATTATGAGGGTGTCGGTTTATTGAGGATTGTTACAACAATGTTGTTGAAGTTGCTGCACTTCGTTTTCATTAATGTCCATTTGCCCGAGTATGAATCGTTTGTACCATACGTTCGCACTTATGATGAGAAAAAGTTTTCACTGAGTTCCTCTCATAAAAATAAAAACTGGTGCATATTAACCATTGCCTATTTTAACAATTGACTTTTTCTAAAACAACATTTTATAAAAAAAAGAATATTTAAAGTATAGAATTTTAAACATTTAAGATATTATTAAATAAACAATTAAACAATTTTTAAAATATTACCAACAATGAGATATTCGGATATGTCGACCTATGCTCATGCCAAGACTAACTCCTCTTTGCTTGACCACTTTTTTTGTGTCTTTGGAGCTCGTGTCTCATCCGGCTGCTTTCTACGATGTCTATGCGAGGATGACGTTTGACGGCTATTGGGCTGGGTTTTGAGAATGGGTTGGGTTTCGGTACGCTTTGGGTTTCGGATGGAGACATAGAAAATATAGGAGATATAAAAGATAAAACTTAAGACACGTATTGGGTAAATGAGAGATACATGAAATATACTAGTATTTAAATTGGGGCTATACTATACCGTGTACCTTAATAAAAGTTCAAATATTACTAGAAAGGTAAAGGAGGCGTATTCGTTTTATCTCTACCCCACTAAAACAAATCAAGCTATGTACAGTCCATGATTATTTTACCCTTCTCTTTTTCTTTTTTGTTTTGCATCTCACACACTTTTCTTTTTTGGTTTGCATCTCACATGCACTAAACTTTTTTATGGTTTTTTTAACCTATTTTATCTTTCTTTTTTACCTTTTCTTCTATCTTTATTGATATACCGAGTGCTGACACTATATTGATATTGTAACAAACTAAACTAATACCCACCAAATTTCTTTCTTATAACAAACCGAAATGATACCGTCCGAATTTTCGCTGCATCACACGAGAGAATCTCACTAGCTATATCGATTATAAGAGATGAGAAACGGATGTTAAAATCATTTATTATATCTATTTTTAAAATTCAGTTTCACCTCATATAGTTCTAATTATATACTTATTTAACTCAATTAGATTTCAATTAATTTGTTTTTTTTTTCCAATAACTCGCGTTGGTTAACTTTCTAAGGAAAAAAACTGAATACGCGGTTGTGCATGAATTTTTTTTTCTCAAACCAGGTTGCTCTTAATTTTTTTGTTCTTAACACTTTGGTATAAATTTTTTGTCATCAAAGTTGCATTCAAAATAAAGTATTTCTTTGATATCGTAGGTTATACGTGTGCTAGTACCCAAACGAACGTAACATATTCCGACAGAACAACATTGGTTCCACAGTATTTGTCTTATTGTTTTCAATTGATGTGAACACGTCGTTATCCTGTTGGACGTATCACAATTTATTTATTTTTCTTCTCTTTTGGTTGCTATAACAAATGTCAGTCTTATAACAACCAAACTAATACTGACCAAATACTAATACGATACGTATAACGAGAAGCAGTTTTAAAATATTGTCATTACGTTATATCAATCAAATGATTCAAATTGCCCATGGCATTGTAGCTTAACGGCATATTGGGGTGGGATAAGGCTTAGAGATCATTAGATTCTGGGTTTGACTCTCACAAGAGGTTTTTTTTTTTTTCAGATTTATTGGGTTCATTCTAGATTGATGGATAGGCATTATAGCCTAGTAAGCCTAGTAAAAATGAATATGATCAGATTATTCCACTAATGACATGACACGACACAAACATATATAGTGATAACCCAAAGTTGCCGTTCAAAAAAAAATCAAATACCATATGTATACGGTTTGCCAATGAAGCCCAGCTCAGCTGGGTGGAGGTGTGAGGGTTTTACCCTCTGGTCACGGGTTCGATCCCGGGCCAGAGCGGTTTTCCCGCACGGGTGAGCTAAGGGGTCAACTACCAGCCGGTCGAAAGCTGGTGTGGGCTGGACCTTAGGGGGGCCCGGGGGTCGAACCTGGGGGGCGGAGGTACTTCGTCTAGGTGTGTTCCGCTGAGCCTTTCGAAAAAAAAATCAAATGATTCAAATCCCTGATTTGTCGTTGGCTTATTTTAGGAAACGACGAAAACATGGGCATTTAAATTCTGTAGATATTTTTTATCCCACCGACGGTGTAGGATCTCCACTTTTACATTCTAAAAATTTATCTTTTACCCTCGTATATTTAAAATTTACCAACTAAACCTTTTAGTTTGATATATATTTTTTTAATCAATAACTATATTATATATATAGGGGTAAAATCAAATAAAAATTTTATTTTGACTAAGTAGGATGAGAAGAAATCTTAACCATTCATTTTTCAAATCAATGGTTAAGATGAAAGTGTAGGAGAAATAAGGAGTGCAAGGGTATCTTGGGAAAATCCTATTTTTGGACTTTCTCTCTCCACATGCAAGACACATGCATATTTCACCCCCATTTTTTAAACGTTCATAATTTTTTTATACGACATTATTTTTTCATAAAAATTTCACCATAAAATCGAGCGTCTTTTTAACTTTAATTTGAATACCATATTGCTATATAAAATATGAAGAATAAAAAAACCCACTAAAATGTGTTGTATTTCTATGTTGTATAACATTTTTTTGTGCTGGATTTTTGTAATATATTTTTGTACTAAAATTTTTGTGCTGATTTTTTTGTCTTAAATTTTTTTTCTCAATTTTTTGTGCTGTATTTTTTTGTAACACATTTTTTTGCTAAATTTTTTTGTACTATATTTTTTGTAATAGATTTTTTTGTGCTATATTTTTTTGTACTACATTTTTTGTGCTATATTTTTTGTACTAGATTTTTTGTGCTATATTTTTTTTACTAGATTTTTTGTGCTAGATTTTTTTGTACTAGATTTTTTTTGTATTTTTAAAAAACAAAAGGGGTGTCACATGTAATTTTCACTCCTATTTATAAAGACCAAAATGCCCTTGATTCCTAATTATTAGGAGTGCCACATGTCATCATCACAATCCTTCTTATACTTAGGCAAAATCCACTTTTTAGTGGATCATTCCCCTATATATATATATATATAGGGGACCGCTAGAATGAGAACCACCTCGAGTTATGAGAACCGCGAGAACTACTTGATCCGGGGCGAGGTGGACCAAATTTTTTTTTTCAAAAACGTAGATGCATGTATTATAAACACAATCGTAAAAAAAAAACGCCGTTCGTGTAGTTTTTTACACCACAAACTTGTGGTGTAAAAAACTACACGAACGACGTTTTTTTTTTAATTTTTTTTTACGAATGTGTTTATAATACATGCATCTACGTTTTTGAAAAAAAAAAATTGGTCCACCTCGCCCCGTACGGTGTGGTTCTCGCGGTTCTCATAACTCGAGGTGGTTCTCATTCTAGCGGCCCCCTATATATATATATATATATATATAGGATAAGGATCATGTGAGAAGTAGTAGGCTAAATGAGAAACTTGAGAAGCATTCTGGACCACACATTTTCCCTAAGCAAAAAAATGCAAAAAAAAGGTGAAAAAATACAAAAAAATTTTTTTTTTTTTTTTTTTTTTTTTTTGGAAAAATCGCAGCTTTTTCTCTAAGAATTAAATTTTTTTTTTAATTTTTTTTTTTTTGGATTTATACACATGTGTATATTGTTAATCTTTTAACTATACATATATGTATATTGTCAATTATACATATATGTATATACATGTTTAAAATTGAAAAATAAGTGTTATTTAGGGTTTAGCATTAGTATTTAGGGTTTAGCATTAGGGTTTAGGGTTTAGCTTTATGGTTTAGGGTTTAGTTTTAGGGTTTAACATTAGGGTTTAGTATTAGGGTTTAGCAATAGTATTTAGGGTTTAGCATTAGGGTTTAGCTTTTGGGTTTAGCATTAGGGTTTAGCTTTATCTTTAGGGTTTGTATTAGGGTTTAGCATTAAGGGTTTAGCTTTAGTGTTTAGTTTTAGCTTTTGGGTTTAGCATTAGGGTTTAGCTTTAGGGTTTAGAATTAGGGTTTAGCTTTAGGGTTTAGCTTTAGGGTTTAGCTTTAGGGTTTAGAGTTTAGGGTTTAGCTTTAGGGTTTAGCTTTAGTGTTTATGGTTTAAGATTAACAATATACACATTTTTTCAATTTTAAACATGTATATACATATATGTATAATTGACAATATACATATATGTATAGTTAAAAGATTAACAATATACACATGTGTATAAATCCAAAAAAAAAAAATTTTTTTTTTAAAAAAAAAATTAATTCTTAAAGAAAAAGCAGCGATTTTTCAAAAAAAAAAAAAAAAAAAAAAATTTGCATTTTTTTCACCTTTTTTTTTTTTGCATTTTTTGCTTAGGGAAAATGTGTGGTCCAGATTGCTTCTCAAGTTTCTCAAATAGGGTGGACTTCTCTTAGGATCCCTACCCTATATATATATATATATAGGGTAAGGATAGTGTAAAAATGGCCTAAAGTGTGAGAAGTGTATTATAACACTATATATAATACTATATAACACCATATAAACACCGTATAGCAATATGTAACACTATATAATACCATATAACACTATGTAACACTATATATCATTATATAACAAATATAACACTATACATCTATCATAGACATGCTATCAGACAACCTATAGTGTTATATTTGTTATATAATGATATATAGTGTTACAAAGTGTTATATGGTATTATATGGTGTTACATATTGTTATACGGTGTTTATATGGTGTTATATAGTATTATATATAGTGTTATAATACACTTCTCACACTTTGAGCACTTTTTACAGCTACCTATATATATATATAGGTAAAGGGTACTGTACAAATTCCCTTATCATACATTACGTACGCTACAATCTCAGCCGTCAGATCATCTTCCCGCAATGAAAATCGCATGTTGTTTTTTTTTTTTTTTTTGTAATAATTTCGCATGTGATAATTTTGATGAAATAGCAGGTGTTTTTTTTGTAACAATTTCGCATGTGGTAATTCAATTTCGCATGTGATAATTTTGATGAAATAGAAGGTTGTGTTTTTTAACAATTTTGCATGTGGTAATTCAATTTCGCATGTGATAATTTTGATGAAATAACAGTTTGTGTTTTTGTAACAATTTCGCATGTGGTAATTCAATTTCGCATGTGATAATTTTGATGAAATAGCATGTTGGTTTTTGTAACAATTTCGCATGTGGTCAAAAAAACAACATGCGATTTTCAATGGGGAAGATGATCTGACGGCTGAGATTGTAGCGTACGTAATGTACGATAAGCGCATTTGTACGTTAACCAGCCCCTATATATATATATATATATATATATATATATATAGAAAAAGTATAATGTACAAAACTGGTTAACGTACGTTAACGTACGCGACGGAATTACGCTAGTTAAGTTGGAAATCACGCAAGTTATGAGTAAAAACCCTAATCACGTTTCGTACATAATCACGCACAAATGTGTATAATCACGCATGGCAATATCGTTCAAAATATAATCACGCACGTTGGAAAGGTAATCACGCACGTTGTAATTCGTCGCGTACGTGATGTACGTTAACCAGTTTTGTACGTTAACCTTTCTCTCTCTATATATATATATATATATATATATATATATATATATTTCTTTTAAATAGGTAATCAATTTGCAAGCTTTCAGATAGATTTAACTAAAAATTAAGACAAATTATCAGTACAAAGACACTTGCTGGCCATATCAAATTTGATAGCTGTAGTTTTTTATATCTTTTCAAATGTATTCAACTGGCAAAAGATCAATATAAAACATTTTCATAACCAATTTGTCTTATCATCAAACTAAAAACAAAGTAAAAAATATTTATATAAAATCTAGTACTTGAAAAGAAGTAACTAATGAAAAAAACAAAATAACCACTTTTAGTGAAAGCTTACCCTCGTCTAATACCTATCACTTATTAAAATCCACATGGTCTTGTGACATTTTATCAAATATCAATTTCAAAAATATCACTGTCATCATTTATATGCTAGGGCCAACCTTGACCTCTACCCAGAAAGAATTTGGCATTCGTCCGTAAGAGGTAGGCCAGAATTTGACGCTTTCTTCACCATTGATCCGACAAGTCATGTTGTGGGCCGAAAGGCCATGACAGGCGACACCTTAACGTTGCATAAGAGGAAACTTGAATTTCCAGTAACCAACCTGACCTATAAAACCTTCTTATTGATAAGTAGGTTGAATGCTTCTAGGATACATTTTTTAAATTAAAGGTTTTCAAATCCTTAGGGCTTTGGTTTATTAAGCATCATTAAAAAAAAAGAGGCATGTTGAGTTTTAGCTTTTCAATTTTAGTAATTTGATATCTTCTATTCTTCTTCCCCATTTTGCGTTTGTTTCTTCATCTGCAAATCAAAACTAATTTCCAAACAAGGAAATTTGGGCCCGTATCTGATTTTACCGGTTCTAACCACTGAACTGTTTTGCCAAATATTTAAATTTGATTTTCATATTTCATTAAAAATGATATTAAGGTAATTACTGACCTTCCATACTTTCGGTAATAAATCCAGCGTTCCCAGTTCCTGCATACGTTACTAAAGACCTTCCAGTCTTCCATATTCAATCATGAACTTGATACATTTAACACTCCAATGTCACAAACGTATTGTACACTTATTTAAAAAAAAAACTTTGTTGGAAAATTGAGCATTTTTTGGATTAATTTTTTATTATGGATTAAATTTTGGAATTATTTTTTTATTAATATGGAATCATGTACTTTCAGATTATTTTTTAAGGTGAAGTTGTATTTTTATGGAATTATAAGGTCAACCAGTCTACCCAGTTGAACCGTCCGCTACAACCTGTTAAACCATTTATAAGTCCATCCCTGTATAGTTTAAAAACCGGTTTTCAAAATATTGGGTATAACATAGGTTCAAAAATGGAGGATGAGATAGTGATATAGTAATCTTCTAACACTTGTTTTTCGTAAAAAAAAAACTACTATATAACAAACTACATGGTACATTAATAGAGATGAGCATTTGGTACTGGGTATCGGTATCGGTCTCTACCGGCAGGGCCGGCCCAAAGGGTTTCAGACCCTAGGCCCAGGCCTAGGGCCACCCAAATTAGAAGGCCTCCAAAATTTGATGTCTTTTCTTTATACTAGGCTCAGTTATTACAAGATATTACACTAAACAACTCACTAAAAAGGCTTGCAATTGAAACAGCTCATTAGTCCATTACTCAAATTGAAAGGCCTACAATCATTAGCTATCATATTAATCGAAAAAGTGTTTTTAGAATAACTTGATTACGATAATTTTATCAAACAATTTGCCTCAATTAAAGCTAGAGAAATAACTATTTTTGAACATATACTATATCTATAAAAACATGTAACTTAATTTTTTTTTAACTACGCCAATTATATATATTTTTTTGTTTTTAATTGCCTGTCCCAAACTCGGGTAAAGAAGGGGGATTTTGTTACTAAATATGTTGGAAAGAATAATTTTCCAAAAGGGTCTCCACTTTGTACTTCGCTTAGGGCCTCCGAAAACGTAGGAACGGCCCTGTCTACCGGTATCAATCCATATCTCAAGAAATAAAAGCAAGATCGCCACCTCTTTCTTAACACCCTCCATTTCCCCAAATCACTTCTTATTCTAACAAAACTTCCCGTCTTTACAGCCTTAATTCCCATTCACCCATCAAAATGTCAGCAACCCACAACACCACCAATCCCCCCAAACCATTCCGGATCTTCATCGGTTACGACACACGCGAACACATCGCATACGAAGTATGCCGATACTCCATCCTAAAACGATCCACTATCCCCGTCGAAATCATCCCAATAAAACAATCCGAATTACGCAAAAACAACCACTTTTGGCGCGAACGCAACAAGCTAGAGAGCACTGAATTCTCATTCACACGTTTCCTAACGCCATTTCTAGCGAACTACGAAGGGTGGGCATTGTTTGTAGATTGTGATTTTTTATACCTTGGTGACGTAAAAGAATTGCATGATGTTATTGACGACAAGTATGCGTTAATGTGTGTGAAACATGAGTATGTTCCTACCGAAACAACGAAGATGGATGGGGCGGTTCAGACGGTTTACCCGCGAAAGAATTGGTCGTCGATGGTGTTGTATAATTGTGGGCATGTGAAGAATAGGGTTTTGACGCCTGAGGTGGTGAATAGTGAGTCGGGTGCGTATTTGCACCGGTTTATGTGGTTGGAGGATGAGGAGATCGGGGCGGTTCCGTTTGTTTGGAACTTTTTGGTTGGGCATAATAAGGTTGTGGAGGGGGATGAGACGACGTGCCCCAAAGCGATACATTTTACGTCGGGTGGGCCGTGGTTTGAGGCGTGGAGAGATTGCGAGTTTGGGGAGGTGTGGGTGAGGGAGTTGGAGGAGTATGAGAAGGTTAAGGAGAAAGAGAAGAAAGTTGGAGATTGTTGTAAATAATGTGTTTGATGATATGATTGAAAGAATTGGTGGTGTTGAGTTTGGGTTGGTTTGGGATTGAATTAGGGTGCAATAAGTGGGTGGTTTTAGGGTAATTGTTTGGGTTTAATTGTTGGTTTTGATTTTGTGAATGTGTTGTAATAGCAAGTTCATTGGTGAAGTATTGTAAGTTTGTAACAACATTAGCTTTCTTTTTTTGTATATGTTTGGATTCTTTATAAGTAATTTTGATTTTCTGCACTTAATGTAATAGTGGTTTTGAACTTTTGATGTCATGATGTATATTGGAATGCCTTTGTGTCTATGGATGCAATAATTATAATTATGTGACTACTATGTCTTTGATTTGAATCAAAACACATACGTGTCACTTTTTATTTTGAAAAATCTAAGGTTACGTTTGTTTCATTGAATTTTGTTGGGTGTAATTAATTTGTCAAAGAAATTGGATTTGAAATTGAAATTTGTTAAAGGGATTAGAATTTATGGTACATTTATTTGACAAAACTAATCTTGTTTGGTTTGCTAAATTGTTAAAGAAGTTGGAATGCGATGGGGGTGGTAGTGGTGGCAATGACAACGATTGCTTCGACGAGAATATGTATTGTAGGGCGGTGAGCAAGTAAGATATTCCAATTCCTTTGTTTTGAATCGTATATAGTTTGAAAGGAATGTAAAAGGAAATTACATCAAGATAGAAGGTAAACGGGTAACAAACTGCGTTGCTGCCTTTTTGATTCAAAAATTTTTATCATGTGTGACCACAATGCCTTTAATTTGAATAAAAGTACAATAATGAAATATTGTCTTTAATTTGGTAATAGTTTTGGATTCAATAATATTTATTATGTGAGACCACAATGACTTTGATATGAACCATAAAAATACAAGAAAAAATCGTCCTTATTCAGTAATATCTATGCATTCTTGGAAGTGTTTCACGTGGTTTAAAGAATCACATGTTCTTGATTCTTGGAGCAGCTATAGCTTACCATGTGGTTCTCAATTAGCCAAAATTGAAATTTCAAATAGTTCCGAACTAGAATATCAACTAGAATATCCATTTTCAGAACCTGCTCAAAGCTTAATATACAAACATGACTATATGTTTGTATATCGAGTCGGGGTCTCACTGGAATCAGCCTCTCTATTCCAACGGGTAGAGGTAAGACTGTCTACATCTCACCCTCCTCAGACCATACCTTAGCTTTGTTGTCTAGCGTAGAGAACAAACACAGCAATTGGGGTTTGAATTTGTATTGAGAATTGTATTGATCAAAAAATAGGGTTACAAAGAATGGTGTTTATATAGAACACCAAGTTACATATTAGCCCCCTATACTATCTATTATCTTCTTTCCGACACTCCCCCTCAAGTTGAGTAGTGGGGTTACCAATACTCAACTTGCTCAAACAGCTATTAAACGCGTTTCCGTTGACTGCCTTTGTGAGGATATCTACGAGTTGATCTTTTGATGCTACATACGGGAGCTCTATGATCCTTTCCTGCAGTTTTTCCTTGACGAAATGCCGATCAACCTCTACATGTTTCGTTCGATCATGTTGAACGGGGTTTTCTGAGATTTGTATTGCAGCTGTATTGTCGCACATAATTTTACTGGGTATCCTTTGGGAGAAACCAATATCTTCTAGAAGCTTCCTGATCCAAAGAACTTCGCTTAACCCCCGAGCTATGCCTCTGAACTCTGCTTCTGCACTTGACAGAGCAACCACCTTCTGTTTCTTACTTCTCCAGGTAACAAGGTTTCCACCAACCAAGGAGAAGTACCCTGATGCAGACCTTCGGTTTCCCTTATCTCCTGCCCAGTCTGCGTCAGTGTAGAGCTCAACAGTTAAATGCCCATTTGTTTTTAACAACACTCCATGACCTGCGGTTCCCTTGAGATACCTTAGAATTCTCTGAGCAGCTTCCATGTGGGCAACTTGTGGTTGGTGCATAAACTGACTTACCACTCCAACAGCGTACGCTATATCAGGGCGAGTATGGGAGAGATAAATTAACTTGCCCACGAGCCGTTGATATCTTTCTTTGTCTGCGAGCTTTCCATCGAGTTCCATGTGAAGATTGTGGTTCACCACCATTGGCGTATCTGCTGGTTTACAATCAATCAACCCAGTTTCCGCCAGGAGATCAAGAACATACTTCCTTTGGCAGATGAAAATCCCCCGTTTAGACCTGAGAACTTCTATTCCAAGGAAATACTTGAGATTCCCAAGGTCTTTCATTTCAAACTTTGAAAACAAATTCCTTTTCAGCTGGGCTATTTCTTCTACATCATCTCCGGTGATAATCATGCCGTCCACATATATGATCAAGCAAGTTACGAGGCCGTTCCTTCTTTTGAGGAACAAGGTATGATCAGCGTTACTCTGGTGATACCCGTATTCTTTCATGGCCAAGGTGAACTTTCCAAACCATGCCCGAGGAGACTGTTTTAGCCCGTATAGAGTTTTCTTCAACCTACAAACTTCCCCATCTTTAAAACCCCCTGAAAAACCTGGAGGTGCTTCCATGTAAACTTCTTCAGTTAGGTCTCCATGAAGAAATGCATTTGTAACATCAAATTGATGAAGGGGCCAATCCTTATTAGCTGCCACGGAAAAGAGGACTCTGATGGTATCCATTTTTGCAACCGGAGAAAATGTCTCAGAGTAATCGATCCCATACGTCTGAGTGTACCCTTTGGCTACAAGCCGGGCTTTGTATCTTCCAATGGAACCATCTGGTTTATATTTAATCGAATACACCCACCGGCATCCAACTGTTTTCTTTCCTTTAGGAAGAATGCACTTCTCCCATGTATTGTTTTTCATAAGAGCACGCATCTCCACTTCCATTGCTTCTTCCCAGTTCTTCTTACCTTGAGCTTCCTTTACGGAATTAGGTATTTGTTCAGTGTATAGTGAAGTAACAAATGCTTTCGCACTGTTAGATAAGTTCCCGTCAACCATATTAGCTACAGGATATCTTGAATTTCTAGTTTCCCTCTCTGGGGAGTACCGTTTTGGAGGAACCCCTCTATTGGCTCTAGGTGGAAGAGAGTATCTTTCGGTAGTCTCTGCTGCAACTGGTTCAACATGTTCAACAACTGGATCAACCTGTTCAGCAACTGGATCAACATGTTCTGTAGTTGTCGGTTCTATGTGTTCCCCTGTTGTCTCATAGTTATAAGACGTAGAACATTCAGGGTTCTCAGTATTTCTTACCTCAGGCATCACGTTGGATGGACTTTCTTCAGTGGTACTGAGCTCCACAGATTGTGTGTCTGTGTTTGAAGGACTCGCAGTACTGTGAGGAAGTTCTTTTGTTACTTCTTCAGACGAGGCAAGTTGGGTTAGCCAACTCAGATGGTCTATACATTCGTTCTCCCCCTGACCACTGAGTTAGGTGTCATAAAAGTATTTTGTTTCAAGAAAGTCAACGTTCATTGTGGTGAACATTTGGCGAGTTTTTGGATTATAACACCGATAACCTATTTGGTCGATCCCATAACCGACAAACACACATTTCTCAGCACATGGGCCGAGCTTGTTTCGGTTGACTTTGGGTATGTGAACAAATGCGGTACACCCAAAAATTCGAGGTTCAAGTGTAAGAGGATGGGGAATATTAGCAGACTTAGACAGACAATCTAAGGGAGTCTTAAATTTAAGAGCTTTTGTGGGGAGCCGATTCAGGAGATACACAGAGGTTGCAACTGCCTCCGGCCAGAAAGATTTAGGAACCTGAGATTCGATCAAAAGGGATCGAGTCATTTCAATTATAATACGGTTTTTCCGTTCGGAAACACCGTTTTGTTCGGGGGTATGAGAACAAGAGGTTTGATGAACTAATCCTTTGGTTTTAAAGAACTGTTTCATGGACGTATTGACAAATTCTCCCCCATTGTCGGATCGAAGGATTTGGATTTGGGTTTGGAATTGAGTTTGAATCATAGCATAAAACGTGATAAATTTTTCGTAAACTTTGGCTTTGTTTTTCAAAAAATATACCCATGTCATGCGAGTGCAATCATCCATGAATAGTATAAAGTACCGAAGACCCTGCCCCCCCCCCCCCCCATCGCAGGAGCAGGACCCCACACATCAGAATGGATTAGTGAAAAAGGTGAAGCAACTTTCGTATTGCTAGGTTTAAACGGTTGTCGATGGCTTTTAGCACGAAGACAGGTTTCACAATCTATTTTTCCATTCGAGGGGAAGAGTTTTGGAAACAAAAGGTGCGAATAGCCATGGGATGGATGCCCCAGACGTCTATGCCATAGCCAGGCTTCCCGGTTTTTGGTTCCATGTGCTAACATTACAGTACCCTGTTGAGTCACTTCATCCACGTAGTACAATCCGTGACGCTCAGTACCACGTCCAATAATCACACCCGTCCTGATATCCTGTAGGAGGCAGAAAGTAGGGTGCATTAGTACCGTGCAATTTAATTCTTTGGTAATATGACTGATTGACAGTAATTTGTGTGATAAGGACGGAACATAGAGGCAATTTGACAATTTCATAGTTGGTGAAATTTCAATTACTCCTCCTCATTTCACTTGCATCGTTCCGTTGTTTGCTGTATGTATTTGAGATTTTTGAGGTTGGGTCATTGACCGTATGTCTAATGGTTCAAATGTCATGGTGTCAGTGGCACCAGAATCAAATATCCAAGAATTGTTTTTTCCATGATTGATTGCCATATTCACTTTCCTGACACGAATGTGACGGATTTTTTTTTTTTTTTTTTTTGTAAATACGCTGTCGTTACAGATAAGACAGCAGACCAGCGTATTTAATAAATATGCTGGACACTTGAACTCGCGTTCAAGATTTAAGTCGTCAGGGATGTACCAATTACGCCGGTAACCGTATACAGATCGTCTTAAGGTTGCCCCAAATACGCCGGCAACCTACAAAGGTTATCTTACCAGCGTATTTACTAAATTCGCTGGGCAACTTGAACTCGCATTCAAGATTTTTACTGGGCGGAATTAAGTTGCTGGACTTCTAGGGTTGTGCGGCGGAATAAAGATCTGACTGGGCGAAATTAAGTGGGCGAAATTGCTTTAGGGTTTGTTGGTTACAAAGAAGGGGCGGCGGATCTGGTTTGTTAAAAAATAGGGTTTGCTGAAAGTTGAGGGTTTTGCTGAGAGGATTGAACTGTTTTGCCGGAACCGTGTCAGGAGCGTGCCGGATCTGATGTGCAGCAGGGTTTTGCAGTAGAGTTGATTGGACTGATTTGCCGCCGGAGCTGTTGGAGCTTCGCCGGAATTAGTGGTGGCCAGCTGATAGGTTTTCGGTTTGTTTTCTTTTTCCCTTCGTTTGAGTTGATTTTTGATTGTCGGGTTCCTCTGGTTTGAGGTTGGATTGGCTGGGATAGATTGTAGATGATGAGCAAAGTGTTTAGGAATCAGAAACACTGCTCTGATACCATGTTGTCTGGCGTAGAGAACAAACACAACAATTGGGGTTTGAATTTGTATTGAGAATTGTATTGATCAAAAAATAGGGTTACAAAGAATGGTGTTTATATAGAACACCAAGTTACATATTAGCCCCCTATACTATCTATTATCTTCTTTCCGACACTCCCCCTCAAGTTGAGTAGTGGGGTTACCAATACTCAACTTGCTCAAACAGCTATTAAACGCGTTTCCGTTGACTGCCTTTGTGAGGATATCTACGAGTTGATCTTTTGATGCTACATACGGGAGCTCTATGATCCTTTCCTGCAGTTTTTCCTTGACGAAATGCCGATCAACCTCTACATGTTTCGTTCGATCATGTTGAACGGGGTTTTCTGAGATTTGTATTGCAGCTGTATTGTCGCACATAATTTTACTGGGTATCCTTTGGGAGAAACCAATATCTTCTAGAAGCTTCCTGATCCAAAGAACTTCGCTTAACCCCCGAGCTATGCCTCTGAACTCTGCTTCTGCACTTGACAGAGCAACCACCTTCTGTTTCTTACTTCTCCAGGTAACAAGGTTTCCACCAACCAAGGAGAAGTACCCTGATGCAGACCTTCGGTTTCCCTTATCTCCTGCCCAGTCTGCGTCAGTGTAGAGCTCAACAGTTAAATGCCCATTTGTTTTTAACAACACTCCATGACCTGCGGTTCCCTTGAGATACCTTAGAATTCTCTGAGCAGCTTCCATGTGGGCAACTTGTGGTTGGTGCATAAACTGACTTACCACTCCAACAGCGTACGCTATATCAGGGCGAGTATGGGAGAGATAAATTAACTTGCCCACGAGCCGTTGATATCTTTCTTTGTCTGCGAGCTTTCCATCGAGTTCCATGTGAAGATTGTGGTTCACCACCATTGGCGTATCTGCTGGTTTACAATCAATCAACCCAGTTTCCGCCAGGAGATCAAGAACATACTTCCTTTGGCAGATGAAAATCCCCCGTTTAGACCTGAGAACTTCTATTCCAAGGAAATACTTGAGATTCCCAAGGTCTTTCATTTCAAACTTTGAAAACAAATTCCTTTTCAGCTGGGCTATTTCTTCTACATCATCTCCGGTGATAATCATGCCGTCCACATATATGATCAAGCAAGTTACGAGGCCGTTCCTTCTTTTGAGGAACAAGGTATGATCAGCGTTACTCTGGTGATACCCGTATTCTTTCATGGCCAAGGTGAACTTTCCAAACCATGCCCGAGGAGACTGTTTTAGCCCGTATAGAGTTTTCTTCAACCTACAAACTTCCCCATCTTTAAGTATGATTAGCACCGGTGAGCAATAGTAACTATGATAAGTAGTAACCGGTCATTGGTGGTAACTAGTCATTAACAGCAACTTGGGTCGTTAGTAGTAACTATCTTACTACTCATAGATTTTTCTTATTAACATAATTCACCTCTGAAGTAACTAAATAACCGCCAACTAACACACTTTCATGAAAACTTTGCGAATATTCCATACCTATAAAAGGGAAGTCTCTGATTTGATTTCACAAGTTTTCCTAAAAATACATTCCCGTTCTTGTTATGCTTTTTGTATTATCCGATTATTGATTTTATTTTATACCTTCAAAATACTTAAATATGAAAGTGATTAACCAAGAGTCCAAATGCAAACCAAATACAAAAATAAAATCCAACAATAGGGTGTTTAAACGAACATACATTTTGCGAGTAAACAACTAACCAAGTTGGGACACCACAAGATCAACAAATCATGTCATTAAATTTGATGATACAAAATATCCCAAAACCGAATATCTTTGATTTAATTGATCACCGCTCACCCGAACAAAAAAGCCGACTTCAACCGACGATCCCAGCCAGGGCCGGCCCTAAGAATTTGTGTACCCTGTTCAAGCTCGAAAAAATGTGCCATTAGGTCTTAACGAAATTTGTTATTTCTCTCACTAAAGGTCTAAACCTTGCCAAAGGGGTTAATAACTAATCTAAACCATAAGAATGGTTTTGTAAGGGGGCATATGTTGGTGTTTGTATGGATGTACCCGATTAAACCATAAGAATAGTTTAGGAGTTAGGATTTAGGATTTAGGGTTAAGAGATCTTAGTTAGGGTTCGACGAGCCGGTTCCACCGCCACTGGAATGAGTCCAATTGGAGTTCGTTTGAGTCGGTTCTCCGCTGTTCCCCACTTTTTTAGTGTTCCCCATTGAACATTCCCCTATATATATATATATATGGTAGGGATCCTAAGAAAAGTCCACTCTATTTGAGAAACTTGAGAAGCAATCTGGAACACACATTTTCCCTAAGCAAAAAATGCAAAAAAAAAAAAGGTGAAAAAATGTAATTTTTTTTTTTGAAAAAATCGCAGCTTTTTCTTTAAGGATTTAATTTTTTATTATTTTTTTTAAATAATTTTGTGGATTTATACACATTTGTATATTGTTAATCTTTTAACTATACATATATGTATATTGTCAATTATACATATATGTATATACATGTTTAAAATTGAAAAAATATGTGTTATAAACCCTAAACCTTAAACCATAAACACTAAAGCTAAACCTTAATGCTAAACCCTAAACCCTAAAGCTAAACCCTAATTCTAAACTGTCAACCCCAACCGATGGCGGAAACATCGGGGCATGGCACTGAGCGAAACAGATTGTCTAGAAGTTTCCATAACAATTATCATTACCAATTAATTTAAAGTAACATGTCCATACCATGTCTTAAAAGGCAAACAAATTATTACAGACAAATCTAGTCAAGTAGTTATGTTCCGATTTCATCACAGCACAGAGAGCATTCTAGACCTTTCCTTGCCTCAAGTTCACAACAAGCTAAGCATAAAAACAACTTAAGCACCTGTCACATACGTTAAAGTAACAGTCAATACACATAGTGTAAGTGTGAGCATACAAGTTTGATATTAGCATATAGAGTTCGAAAGGTTTACGCATAACCAGCACGTACACATAGTGAAATGAGGCATGTTAGTTATCGACATGAACCTATCGATACCAATGACTGCGGGTTGACTGCCCAAGGCAGTTCGCAATACATTCCCACCACTGTGAGCCATGTAAGTAATTGTCCTTAACAACCCCCGAGTGAACGGGTGCTGAGTCCAAACTAATAGTACTACCGTTGCTAAGGCAGGTAGACAGCATTCCATGTGTAAACATAACAAACAAGCATTCATTTAGCCACGTATATATGCGATAACGGTTAGCGTTTAAAGTATTGCGTAGTGTGTTCGATGTGATTTTGTATAAGTAACGTATGTAACACCCAAAAGTGCGTAAAGCAAAAAGGGATCGAGTATACTCACAGCGATTGATGGATTGAAGGGAGCGCTAGAGAGTAGGGTTAGCCTGAACAGATCGATAGCATAAAGATAAGCGACGCGTAAAACGATGCAAAGTACAAGTGGTTCGGACAGCAGTCCGTTCGGATGGTAGTCCTATCGGACAGTCAGTCGTGCGGTTGGTAGTCCGTTCGGACAGTCGTGTCACACCCCAACCAATGGCGGAAACATCGGGATGAGACGAAGTGTGAAGATTGCTCGAGACATCATAACGCTATTTGTGGCAATATTTAATTTAACCCATTTTCATCTCATAACTACATTGTCAACAATACAAGAATGTCAAATAGCAAGTTTCAAATTACGAAATCAACATATCAAAATTTGTCACAACGTTTTAGACCTAAACGTCTAGGTGCGTATCTAGGCATCAATGCTACTTCATTTCATTTCATCGTCATCAACCTGTAACATGTTAAAAATAAAAGTCAATGCAAAAGCAAAGGCGAGTATACAAGTTTGATACGTACATAGCAAAAGATAAGTTTCGAACAATTCCTCATAGCAAGCATGCGATTCAAGATAACGATAAAATTGGCATGTGTCACATATCAAACCAAAGAACGCACTAGCATGTTGACATTACCACGAGATAAGATGGCGGGTCGTTAATCCTATAGCAGCTACATATGTCAAAGATTGATTTGTACGGACACGGAGTGTGATCGCCCAAGTTCAAAGTATCAAGTAATCACGTATACAAGCATGTTATAGGAATGTTCATGCGTTTAAGCAAAATGTTCATGTGTAAGTTTTCATAAGTAAACATGTTACACCCCAAAAAGTGGTAAACATAAAAAGGGGTTGCGAGTATACTCACAGTATTGCAAATTCTTCCGATTATCCGAGTATTGACGAGCGCAAGATTATGAGGTTGGAACACCGAGGTCACCCTATATGGGCAAACGAAGGTGTAAGAGAATTCGGAATTAAGACGGAGGAATTGAGTTGGGATTTAGAGTGTATCTAGTTAATGGACAGGTTTTATACACACATATATATTTTATATAGTTCGTGTAATAGTTCTAAATTAACTCTATCGAAAATATTATAGAAGTATCGTTAAAAATAAATATACGTTTGTCATTCATTGTTATAAAATTATTTGAATCCAATACGTTTTCGTTAATGGTTCGACTATAAAATATTGATTAATACAAAACAATAAGATTTATATTTTCTTTAATAAAATATTAGAACTTCGATAGGTTTCGTTATATAAAATTAACGCTTTTCGTTTTACGGGATTTTACGAAAAACGGGCAGAGTTTCCTCTGTTTTTGGACGATCCCGACAATACGAGTTGCCGATATTTTTGTCAAAATTCAACAAGTAACAACTTTGTAAAACAACACATACAAAAATGTGAATATTTACTAATAGTGTCGGTTTGACGTTTGAAGTTATATGTAATGCAAAACAATAATAGAAATGGGCGTTTGTTTAAATTGTACCAATCTCAAATGAGTCGTTGACTCGATAGCCGACTGTTTGACCGATGTTGACTACAGTTGACCGAACCGAAACTGACCCGAAGCAAGCTGTCCCGTAGGTTGAGCCGCTGACCAAAGTTACCCGAGGACCCGAACATGACCGAGGCTAAAACCCGACCCGAGAAAACTGAACCGAGCCGAACCTGCTGACCCGAAACGCTCGAATCTGAAACATAACATGTCGAGCCAGTTGTCTGTGCCCGAACCCGAGCTGAATCGAACCTTGGCTGCTGTTGACTTGCGTTGACCGAACCCAAATCTGAACCCAAACTGGAGCTGAGACGAACGGAACTCGAATCGAATAAAAATCAACACAAAGCTTGAATCCAAAACTAACCTGAATCGAATCGAGAATAAAGCTGAGATTCGAACTAAACCGGGTGATGACCGGAACTCGAAACCCGACCGAAAGAACCGGTGACCCAAACTGGAACCAAAATCGAATCTGGATTACAACCTGACC
>CM060442.1:217381097-217480550 GCA_030545235.1 Helianthus tuberosus | reverse complement strand
GTCAAAAGTTAATTTCGACACTTTGACGAGGGTCCACTAGAATTTGGGATTTGAAATTATCATTAAGATGTGGATTTCACTCCTAACTTAATGGTGTGATTTCATGTAAAAAGAATAGGTAGATTGAGAGTCGTTCACCAAATTGTGGGTTTCACGCCTATTTTGGTAAACTCGTCTCGTTTGTACAATATGAGTGTTTTTTAGTTTAAAAAAAAAATCAAGTAGAATGACTTAGAAAAGGACGCATGTTATAAGAATACACAAACTAGTAATAACACATAAGAAAGCATATTAAGAATGGTACGTAAGGAATAAAACAAGTACTAGCACATAGGGAAATATGTCAAGGATGCACATAAAGAATCGAACAATGGGACAAGCATTAACACCTAATAAAACAGGTATAGCATGTCAAGTGTTAACACGTAAGGAACATAAATGTTTAAAGGATCAAAAAAATAAAAGCAAATAAGGTATCATGCAAGTAATTCAAGCAAAACATAAGAATAAAGTTCTAAAACTATAGACTAGGTTAAAGCATTCCTACTTTTCCTAATTCCCTATAGTTATGGCTCTGATACCAATCTGTCACACCCCAACCAATGGCGGAAACATCGGGATGAGACGAAGTGTGAAGATTGCTCGAGACATCATAACGCTATTTGTGGCAATATTTAATTTAACCCATTTTCATCTCATAACTACATTGTCAACAATACAAGAATGTCAAATAGCAAGTTTCAAATTACGAAATCAACATATCAAAATTTGTCACAACGTTTTAGACCTAAACGTCTAGGTGCGTATCTAGGCATCAATGCTACTTCATTTCATCGTCATCAACCTGTAACATGTTAAAAATAAAAGTCAATGCAAAAGCAAAGGCGAGTATACAAGTTTGATACGTACATAGCAAAAGATAAGTTTCGAACAATTCCTCATAGCAAGCATGCGATTCAAGATAACGATAAAATTGGCATGTGTCACATATCAAACCAAAGAACGCACTAGCATGTTGACATTACCACGAGATAAGATGGCGGGTCGTTAATCCTATAGCAGCTACATATGTCAAAGATTGATTTGTACGGACATGGAGTGTGATCGCCCAAGTTCAAAGTATCAAGTAATCACGGTATACAAGCATGTTATAGGAATGTTCATGCGTTTAAGCAAAATGTTCATGTGTAAGTTTTCATAAGTAAACATGTTACACCCCAAAAAGTGGTAAACATAAAAAGGGGTTGCGAGTATACTCACAGTATTGCAAATTCTTCCGATTATCCGAGTATTGACGAGCGCAAGATTATGAGGTTGGAACACCGAGGTCACCCTATATGGGCAAACGAAGGTGTAAGAGAATTCGGAATTAAGACGGAGGAATTGAGTTGGGATTTAGAGTGTATCTAGTTAATGGACAGGTTTTATACACATATATATATTTTATATAGTTCGTGTAATAGTTCTAAATTAACTCTATCGAAAATATTATAGAAGTATCGTTAAAAATAAATATACGTTTGTCATTCATTGTTATAAAATTATTTGAATCCAATACGTTTTCGTTAATGGTTCGACTATAAAATATTGATTAATACAAAACAATAAGATTTATATTTTCTTTAGTAAAATATTAGAACTTCGATAGGTTTCGTTATATAAAATTAACGCTTTTCGTTTTACGGGATTTTACGAAAAACGGGCAGAGTTTCCTCTGTTTTTGGACGATCCCGACAATACGAGTTGCCGATATTTTTGTCAAAATTCAACAAGTAACAACTTTGTAAAACAACACATACAAAAATGTGAATATTTACTAATAGTGTCGGTTTGACGTTTGAAGTTATATGTAATGCAAAACAATAATAGAAATGGGCGTTTGTTTAAATTGTACCAATCTCAAATGAGTCGTTGACTCGATAGCCGACTGTTTGACCGATGTTGACTACAGTTGACCGAACCGAAACTGACCCGAAGCAAGCTGTCCCGTAGGTTGAGCCGCTGACCAAAGTTACCCGAGGACCCGAACATGACCGAGGCTAAAACCCGACCCGAGAAAACTGAACCGAGCCGAACCTGCTGACCCGAAACGCTCGAATCTGAAACATAACATGTCGAGCCAGTTGTCTGTGCCCGAACCCGAGCTGAATCGAACCTTGGCTGCTGTTGACTTGCGTTGACCGAACCCAAATCTGAACCCAAACTGGAGCTGAGACGAACGGAACTCGAATCGAATAAAAATCAACACAAAGCTTGAATCCAAAACTAACCTGAATCGAATCGAGAATAAAGCTGAGATTCGAACTAAACCGGGTGATGACCGGAACTCGAAACCCGACCGAAAGAACCGGTGACCCAAACTGGAACCAAAATCGAATCTGGATTACAACCTGACCCGAATCAGGACCGATCCGCCGACGCCTTCTCTCTCTCTCGTCTCGTCTCTCCCTTTCCCTGTTCTCGGTCGTCGCGCCGCCGTACGCCACCACTAAGATGGTGGCCGGTTGTCTAAATCGAGCAGAGATGGAGGAACGATTGTATTGTAACAGGGGTTCGAGTGTGAGGTGTATGAGAAGAGGGGAGGTGTTGCAGGTGGTGTCGGGTTGGAGGAGGAGCCGGAGCTGGGTGGTTGTCGGCGAAAGGAAGGAGCAGAGGGGTGAATTGAAGATGATGATGTTATGCACTTGTTTGGCCTGAGGATTTGTAAACTTGTGTTTTGAGTTGCAACAAGAGGAGACAGGGAAAACACTTACAAGCGGCTGGTGTTACAAATGTGATTAGGGTTTTGCTAAAGTTTTATACTTAGGGTAGATTAGTGAGCTTTGGGCTTGGGCCTAAGGCCCACAAGCCCGTTTTCTATATTTGGAACGGCCCGTAAGCTCCTACGAGACCCGTTTTCGCAACACAAACGATGCGTAATGTTGTAAACTAAAGTTTAGATAGAATAATAATAATAATAATAATAATAATAATAATAATAATAATAATAATAATATTAGTAATAATACTAAATAAATAAATAAATAAAAACGCACACGAAATTCCTGAATATCTATAAATACGGGAATACGGGGCGTTACAAGTCGTCCGGTCGGATGACTGTTCAAGTGGATTGTTTCTTCCTTTGGGAAGGATGTGTTTGTGTATGATGGCTTGACTTTTGAAGTTTTCGTTGTAGCATTTTGAAAACATTGAAGTGTTTCTACCTTTCAGGTAGGTCGATCGGACGGTCGTTCGATCGGACAACAACCCGTTCGGTTGGGCACTTCAGTGAGAACAAGTTCACAGCAGGGTGTCACTCGCTCGGACGGTTGTTCGATCGGGTGGCATCCTTGTTGCATTGAACATGTTGAAAATTGTTTAAATGTTGAAGTTTAAACGTCTCATGATTTGATTAGCAGTTCGATCGGATGGTAGTCCGATCGGACAGCAATTCGTTCAATCATTCAGACTTCAAGTGTTGGCAAAAATGGTTAAGTGTGGGACCAAGGTGCAAGTCGCACGGGTGGCCAGTCGTACGGTTTGGCTATCCGTTCGGACAGCAGTCCGTTCGGACGGCACTGCGTCCTGGTTAACCTGTTCGTCTTACACTTGGTTGTTTTTGATAGTTTGTCGTTTTATCGAGATATTTTGATAATGTGTTAAGCAACAGAAACCGCGTCAATACTTGGTGCTTCTGATCGGACAGGAATCACCCAAACCCGATCAGTGGACGGTTCGAGACGACGTTCCACATTTAACCCGGAATCGATAATCTCGTGGATAGAATACGGATCTTGAATCAACACAACCACAATAATGAGTAGTAACCCGGCACAAGTTCCGGTTCTATCGGTTTTGAGTGCATTGAGTGTAAAAGAGTTAAAAGAAAGTTGAAAACCATCTTTCACTCCTTTTTATTGTGCATATGTTTAGATCTATGAAAGATCTTTGTTTGTTTATGTGGGAATCAGTTAGATCTAAGTTGTTCTTGGTGGATTGAGGCCAAAACATGAAGTTCTTCAAGAACACATGATGACGTCATCCTAGAACACCTTGAATCTTGATGATTTCACGGTTAAAAGTAAAGATTCGAAAGATAGAAAGGTGTAGGAGTGCGTGTAGATTAAGGAAGTACAAGATTTAGGACGAGATCTTACCGAAATCGTGAGAAATCTGAAGAAAAGTGAGGAAAACGAGCTGGTCGGACGTCAGTTGCCAAAAGTAGAAAGTTTGAAAGTGACAAGGGGTATTTATAGGGTTACCCAAAGAGGAAAGGGCTGGTCGATCGGCTAGGCAGCCCGTGTAGACAGCCTGTCCGATCGGACGGCAGTCCGATCGGTCGGCTGGTCGCCTGGTCGATCAGTCACCTCGTTCGAGTGTTCGGCGTGACGATTTTTGATGTTTCGATTGCGATTGCGAGCGTTGCGATGCGATAGATTTTTCTAGTCAAATTACTTTTAATCCCAACTATTCATATCTCGCACTATCTCTTTTCCACCAATTATCATACCATTTCGATTGCGATTGAGTTCGATTGCGTTTCGATTGATTACCACGACATAACATAAATAAAAACATGCACAAGTAACACTTAAGGCACACACACACGTATAACAATAACCAAAATGCGTAATTCGAGTTGCGAGTGAGATTGAGATAGCGATACAACGATTATATAGCGATTACCAAGCGATTATTAATAGATACTCCACATAATACAACTAAAGCGAAAATAAAATAGACTAATTACAAGTCAAAGAAGTCAAAACAGGAATTGAGCAAGAAGAGACAGATCGCAATTAGCAATCTTGTCTTCCTTTGACTTCAATCTTGACTTTGACTTTCGAAACACGGGGTGTTACAGCCTCCCCTAGTTGAGGGAATTTCGTCCCGAAATTAGGCCGAAGCCGTAACAAACAACTGCGGGTACTTCGCCTTCATGTCGCTTTCGAGTTCCCAAGTGAACTCTGCGCCTCGTTTGCCTTCCCATCGGACTTTCACAATAGGAATGCGTGAGCGTCTGAGCTGCTTGGTTTGGTGATCCATGATTTCGACAGGCTTCTCCACGAAGTGCAGTGTTTCGTTTACTTGAAGGTCATCGAGAGGTACAATTAAATCATGCTCAGCCAGGCACTTTCGGAGGTTTGACACATGGAAAGTCGGGTGGACGTTACTAAGTTCCTCCGGTAGTTCAAGTCTGTAGGTGACTTTTCCGATCCTTTCCAGAATCTTAAAAGGTCCAACATATCGAGGCGCTAGTTTCCCTTTCTTGCCGAATTTGACCACACCCTTCCAAGGTGATACCTTTAGGAGTACGTAGTCGCCAACGTCAAATTCAAGGGGCTTGCGTCGTCTATCGGCGTAACTTTTCTGTCGACTTCGAGCTTTCAACAAGTTGTCTCGAATTTGGAGGACTTTGTCAGTCGTTTCTTGCAATAGCTCAGGACCGGTTAGTTGCGAGTGACCGATCTCGTGCCACACAATAGGTGATCGACATCTTCTTCCGTATAAAGCCTCGAATGGTGCCATTTGTATGCTGGAATTGTCACACCCCAGATTCCACGTGTCACCGGTGGGCCCGGTGGGGAGTATCGTGACGTGGTTGGCAACATAATAGTCAAACAACACAATATTTAAATGCACAGCGGAAGCAATTGAAAGATATATTTCAACCGAATAAAATATTGTAATATCATGTATCACAAACAGTTGAAAGTTTATCCACAGACGGATCGAAATAAATAGGAAACAGTAGTTCAACAGACTTTAGCCATCTTAAGCTTGCGAGACTCTTTTGATGCTAAGGAGATATCCAGCCAATTACGATTAGTACCTGCACTAAATCTTTTTGGGAAAATACATCAGTTTACACTGGTAAATACAATCAACTGACTCATTTTAAAAATGATTAAAAATTGATTTGGATGCACATGGCATAAACATTTTATAACTTGGGATAATTATTTAAATATATAAACTTGTAAAAGAATTACATGTTCCTTATGCGTTCAGTAGCCCGGATCGTGCCGGGTTAAAGATCAATAGACACACCACATAATCTATTTATGCACTGACGAGTGTACGCCTACACTCCGCGCTTAGGTCGTGGTCATTTCGTAAAATGATGCCAAGGATATCCGGGACATGGTCATTAACCCCCCAAAGGCTTTAAGTAAACAAAACAATTTAAACGGGCCGATCAAATTTCAATTAACCACCATATGATGGAAGATTTAATGCCCGACCAAGCGGTATTTTATATACCGTACCCCAAGCCCGTATAGGGAAAATAAGTTAAAAGTATTTACCTGAGTAAAGTAATAATCACAATAAGCAAATGCAAGTAGCTTTTACTGGTCCTCCTATTCTGGAACGAAGGTTTATAATAACCTATTAGAATTCTAACGGGTCTTTAGTTAAGCTTAAGCTTAGACCGGTTAGTTTCAAAGATACGGTTCGTACGCACGTTTAAGCGAAGACCTGAATAGGATGTGATTTAGACCCGACAAGTTTGAAGACTTGCTTAATATGGGTATTTCATACACATTCTGGATTTTGAGATAAAACTGATAAGGTTTGACCCGTTTCGGCTAATTTATGCAAACTAGTTACATAAACCGAACCGAACGCGTAATAAGCGTAACGGGTAAGCGTAAGAGCCATATACAGGTTTCCTAAGTTAATATGCCTCAAATATGTTGTGACATCAGTAAGATATCTTTTATTATGCCCGAAACGAATTTAAACACAAACTATGCCCCGTAGGGGTAGTTTGGTCATTTAAGAGGTTATAAAAGAGTTTAAGTATTAACCTGAGTTACAGGTCTGATATAATCAGCAAAAATACTTAGTTTACAAAGTTATAACAGTATGGTATTGCATATGTGTGAAATTTATCAATTATAACCAAACTATGCTCCGTAGGGGCATTTTGGTAATTTCACATAAGCCGAAAAGCTCAAAACTGAAGTCTGAGTTTAACAACTTTTGCTTACTGTTAAAATATTATAATTTACTTAAAATATCAGTAGGTATCAACCCTTGTATGTTTAAAATAGTCTTAGTACATACTATGCGTTAAAAACGCTTAATAAGGCGATTAGAAGCCGTTTCCGGGTTCTATATGGAAAACTAATATTTTTATTATTCCAGAAGGCTTAAAATAATTTATTTATCATATGTAATCAGTAGCAAAAGATTTGGAGTCAAATAGATATGTAAAACTCATTTATAGCCCGAAAGGGCAAAACCGACAATTACCGGATTAATCCTATGACTATAAGTTGCCTAAAATTTATTAAAAATCTTCAAAAATCCCAAAATAATATATTACATCAGTGGGTAATAAGTTTGATATCAAAAAGTATGTTTAAATAGGCTATATGCTAATTATGTCGTTTAATCGCTAAAGAAGCTTTCTAATTACGCTAATGAGCATAACTCTCAATCTACACCTCAAACTTATGTCAAATTTTGGGTGCAAGTTTATAATTTAGTAACCAAGGTTTCTACTCTTTTACATTTCCAAAAATCACGTTTTAAGGTGAAAAGGGCATAATGGTCAACATATGAGCAATTAACGGAAACATGTATATTAATTGGATAACTAATGAACCAAGGTGTATAATCACAGAGGGTTATACTAGCATGTAACCTAGTCCAATTAAAGCTCTAAGGAATTTCTAAAACATACCAAAACGGGTCAGAACTGAAGTCAAAGCAAAAGTCAAAGCTTTGCGACTTTCGGTTTCGAACCGGGTCTAAACAGAAAATTGTCGGGTTGAACATGTTTAGACATGTTCTTACACTAATTACCAAGTTATATTAATGATCAAACAGGTTGTATGTGTTCTACATTGCTAATTATGCATAAATTAGAAATTAAGCATTCTGTTGACTTTTTAATAACAAGTTTGACCCGACATTTGACATAGTTAGAGTGGGAATCAGAGGGTGCCCTTTTAAGGGTTTATTGCCCACATAATTACCAACTTATAACTACTTTCAATTCGACTAATCACTGGACCAACAATGATTAATCGCTAAGTCAACCGTTAATTACGACGGTTTGACTTTTAAGCTAAAACTAAGCAAAAACTTAACTAAGAAAGGTTAAGCACACTTACTGAAGTCCTATGCACGATTTGTGATCACTTGAGGCTGCTTTGGAGCTCCAGAAATGATCAGATATGCTGAAGGAAGGTGTGAAGAATTGGTTGCAACCTTGGCCCTTTATATAGTGCTTAAGAACTCATAGATTGTTGACAAACAAATCTAGCAATGTTCCCTGATCACTAACACGTGTCCCTAGTGTCTAGGAGCCATTTAGGGGTCGTCCAAATATGAGGAAAATCGAATATAAGTCAGTTATTGCATTTAAACAGCAAACATCCCCGTTTTCAGTCGCTGGCACCCTCTTACGGACCGTAAGGGGGTGGCTTACGGTCCGTAAGCCTGTGATCAGAAGCAAAAACTTTTGTTCTTTAAAATTTCGAAAGGGCAACTGATGTGTAACGATTTTGGCCATGTTTTATCAGTATGGGGCCTCATGTTTTGGGTCTTGAACAGTTATATACCCTACCACTTTGATATGTTTTCTTGAATCCTTTGAAAGTGCCGAAAATGAAGGTTTATCGTAGAAATTTCCATAGGATCCTATTTTGCACTTTTGAATTCAATTACTGCCATCAATTTGCTGGATTGAAGGTATATTAGATGTTCATAATATATAATTGGGTCTTGGGATTTATAAATGAGGTCGTTCAGAGGTGAAAATTAACATGACGACACTTTTAAATCCTGCCAAACATCTTTATTAAATCCGGGTTTATAACGCTTTTTGTCTTACATGACACGCGTCGTTATTTCATTGAACACGAATTTTCAAGGTGTTACATCCTCACCCCCTTAAAAGAAATCTCAACCTCGAGATTTACTGAAACAAATGAGGGTACTTTTCTTTCATTGTGGACTCAACCTCCCATGTATATTCGGGACCTCTACGGGCATCCCATTTTACCTTTACAATAGGCACATGCTTCCTTCGAAGCTTCTTAACCTGTCGATCTTCAATCGACAATGGTTTTTCCACAAATTTCAAGCTCTCATCTATATGCACATCTGTATGTGGTATGACTAGCGACTCGTCAGCTAGGCATTTCTTCAGATTGCAGACGTGGAATACGTTATGAATACCACTGAGCTCTTCAGGTAAGTTTAACTTGTAAGCCACTGATCCAACACATTCGATAATCTCTAATGGTCCTATATACCTCGGGCTTAACTTACCTTTCTTACCAAACCGCATCACTCCCTTCCAGGGTGATACTTTAAGTAAGACTTTGTCACCTACTTCAAATTTCATAGGTTTACGCTTTGGATCTGCGTAACTCTTCTGCCTATCTCGGGCAGCTTTGAGACGGTCACGAATCTGGACAATCTTGTCCGTCGTTTCAAAGACTATCTCTGGTCCTGATAATTGGACATCTCCAACTTCCGCCCAACAAACGGGCGTTCTACACTTTCTACCGTATAAGGCCTCAAAAGGCGTAGCCTTAATGCTGGTATGGTAGCTATTGTTGTAGGAGAATTCGATTAATGGTAGGTGGTTATCCCAACTACCACCTAAATCAATCACGCATGCTCGAAGCATGTCTTCCAAAGTTTGAATAGTACGCTCACTCTGACCGTCCGTCTGAGGATGGTAAGCCGTACTAAAATTCAAACGTGTGCCCAAAGATTGTTCGAAACTTTTCCAAAAATGTGACGTGTATCTAGTATCTCTGTCAGAGATAATAGACACAGGTATGCCATGTAAGGCTACAATATTATCCACGTACAACTGGGCTAACATGTCGGAGCTGTAAGTCTCCTTAATGGGTAGGAAATGTGCTGACTTAGTCAGTCTGTCTACGATCACCCAAATGGTATCGTTTCATTTCCTTGTCTTAGGTAACTTGGTGATAAAATCCATAGTTACCATTTCCCACTTCCAAGTGGGAAGTTCAGGCTGTTGTAGCAAACTTGACGGTTTCTGATGTTCTGCTTTGACTTGCGCACACGTCAAGCATTTAGCTACATAGGTAGCCACAGACTTCTTCAAACCTATCCACCAATAGTTTGCCCTTAGATCCTGGTACATCTTATCAGCTCCAGGATGAACGAAATATTTGGAACTATGGGCTTCCTGGAGGATAACATCCTGAAGTCCTCCATAAATTGGAACCCATATTCGTCCATTCAATCTCAGAATTCCGTCTTTGCCAAGAGATAACTGCTCCTCAGTTACTCCTAGCTTTTCGTTAGGATAGTTAGCTTCCAACACAGCTTCCTTCTGTGCAGCTAACAACCTTTCATTCAAACTGTTCTTAATCTCAATGCTCTTGGCATTGATTCGGATGGGTTTGACCCTTTCCTTTCTGCTCAAGGCATCAGCGACTACATTCGCCTTGCCGGGATGGTATCTGATTTCACAATCATAATCATTCAAAGTCTCCATCCATCGGCGCTGCCTCATGTTTAAATCCTTCTGATTAAACAGATGTTGAAGGCTCTTGTGATCAGAATAGATCACACACTTTATTGCGCTCATCGTATTTCCATACGAGACGCTCTCCCACCTGAGGCATCCTCTCACTGCTTTCTAAAATTTCCTCCCCGAAAGTCCTAAGTTCTTGCACGTTTTCTGCACTCATTGGGGTTGCAGGTTCTCGGACTGGGTTTGGAATTTGGGGTGCCTGTTCCTGATATGGGGGTGTATGTGCCTGAAATTGGTAAGGATCCTCTAATATTTCCCTAATATAATCATCTTGGTAATAGGGATCTAAAGGGTCCATACCTGGGTAAGCTTCTATGTTCTGTATAGGTGGATAATCCTGGATAGGGTAACGTTGCACAAAATCCCTATTGTCGTCCCACCAGGGGTCATAATTCGGGTCTAAAGGGTTTGGTGCAGGTACCCTAGGGATTTCTTCTGGGTTAAAGTCGTGCATCTCCACTTGGTTTTCCTGATTTTCTATCTCCATGGGTTGTTCTGGGTTTTGTGGTTGTGGGGCTACTAATTGTTCCAGACCTGGGTCAGCAGCAGTTGTAGCTAAGATATGGAAATTAGCTAGGCTTCTATTAAGCATATCTTAAGTATGGGCATCTGTCTCTCGCTTAATGGCTGCTAAAGCCCTTTGCTGTTGAAAATTTGCTCATTCTCTTCCTACGAGCAAAAGCTTCTTTACTGAACCATCCTCGTTTCTTATTAGGAAATGGCTCTTCAGATTTAGCTCTAAAAGCAAATATTCCATCCTCCTGATCAGCTGTATACCCTGAAAGGGCAGGCTGGGATGATGTACCCTCATTCCTAGGTGATTCAGACAACTGACGATTCACGTCTGCTGGTCCTTGATCACTCATACTGTAAACTAACAAATAGTCAAATAACACATAACAAATAATTACAGTTATACACGTATTTCCGTAATTTATTTCCTAACATATAATATAGAATTTAAGTGTCAGCAGAACACTTCTTTGGCTCAGACCAGTGGCTAGGCTCTGATACCACCTTCTGTCGCAACCCCCGATCCCTGATCCCCGGGAACGGGCGGACGCGAGCTCAGAGTTTGGTGGTATCAGTTTGTTTAATCTCGCAGCGGAATTTACTTCAGGACCGTAGTTAGGAAATGTTTTATCAGAGTAAAACCACCTCATTTAATAATCACATGGGAAAAACCCAAGTTTCTTATTACAATACATTTATAGGGACACACCCTATTTTATTGAATTTAAAACATCGTTTATTTGGTAACTTTTATAGCCACATTTTTCCCAAGCCTTCAGTGCTCTCCAGCTGGCTTTTTACTAATTGGCTTTCACATTGGGTTACCTGAAACATGTTTTAAAAATATTTGTCAGCGGGAAATACTGGTGAGTGAATCCCAGTTTAATCAAGTTTAAAGTCACAGTGAACAGTATTGAGAGCGATCACATTGTTTATGTCTACACAATTACTCCATTTGTTACTATCAATCCTGACTTGTGGGTCATATTACCCATTGGCTAACTCATTGTCCAATGGTAACGTATTGTCATCCCGACTTACTACTCGCAAGTAGTACAAATTTTGTATACAAAACCCCAACATACCGGCAGTAATTGAAGAACTACAAAGACTCAATCACTGCTAAATTTCATAGTAAAACATTTAAGGTTTGGTAAAACATTACCAAAAAGATTAACAAAAAGAGGATAACTCACATTGCTGTCTTAGGCTTTTCGTAAGGGTTTCCTGGATATAATCTATAATTTATACAAATGTACATTGGTTAGTATCATAACCCTTTGAAATTATTAATAATACGCTCCCCGAGACGGCATTCCAACAACTACGTCGGGCAGAACCACGACAGTTGTTACGGAACCCTAAATCAATCGGGCAGCGTAACTATTACGAAACTGGGGTTATAACACTTACAACAGAGCAGAACTTCGCTAATTAGGGGTATAATACCCGACTATAATTCCTCTACTACAGAAATTGAGATTTGAGATTGAAATGTGAGCGACGAAAAACGTAGACTGATGGCCTTCTTATATAGTTGCTGATATTGACTTTCAGGCGGCCCGCGTAAGGTAAGGCTAAGCCTTACGCGACCCGCGTCAACACCGGTCAACACTATAGCTTAGCTGGGTCAGCTAGTAGACTCGACACGATGTCGACACGTGTCATCACCGGATGCTTCCGCGTTTCATGATCTGTCGCGGCCCGCGTCAACTTAGACGAGGTCTTACGCGGCCCGCTTGAACTAAAGAAGTCAGCGGAGTCAAAGTCTGGTCTTAATACGGCCCGCGTGAGTTTGAGGTGGGATCCTACGCGGCCCGCCTCAACTCTATATTTCTTATTTTTATTTTATTTTAAATACTATAACATAATTTGGGCTCGGTTTTAACATACGGGGTGTAATATAAGACATATTAGAATATTTTAAGATATAATAGAGTATTGGAATTATACTAAGGGTGTCAGTTTTACCGAGGGTTGTTACATTCTCCCCACCTTGTTTTAGAGCTCGTCCTCGAGATCTACTGAAATAAATGAGGATATTTCCTTTGCATTTCTGATTCTAGTTCCCATGTGTACTCTGGTCCTCTTTTGGAGTCCCACTTCACTTTGACTAGAACTAGTCTTATGTGTTTGAGATTCTTGACTTTCCTGTCTTCAATCTGTAGAGGCCTCTCTACAAACTTGAGTTGTTCATTTACCTCTATATCCTTAAGAGGTACTATCAATGATTCATCAGCTAAACACTTTTTTAGATTTGATACATGAAATACATCATGTATTCCTGCCATTTCCTCTGGCAGTTGTAGCTGATAGGCTACTAGTCCTATTCTTCTAATAATCTTAAAAGGTCCAACATACCTGGGACTTAGCTTTCCCGGTTTGATGAATCTTACCACTCCTTTCCAAGGAGAGACTTTTAACAATACTCTATCTCCTACTTGAAACTCCAATGGTTTTCGCCTGTTATTAGCATAACTTTTCTGTCTATCACGTGCTGCTTTCAGTCGTTCCTTGACTTGAATAATTTTATCGGTTGTCTCTTGCACTATCTCAGGTCCAGATAGTTGCTTTTCCCCAATTTCTGCCCAACAGACTGGGGTTCGACACTTTCGTCCATAAAGTGCTTCGAATGGTGCAGCATTAATACTTGTGTGATAACTATTATTATAAGAAAATTCTATTAAAGGTAAGTGATCGTCCCAATTACCTCCAAAATCAATTACACAAGCTCTAAGCATGTCCTCCATTGTTTGAATTGTCCTTTCGCTTTGTCCATCCGTTTGAGGATGATAAGCTGTACTTAACTTTAACTTGGTTCCCATTGCCTTTTGGAAACTTGACCAAAAATGAGATGTAAAGCGACTATCTCTATCAGAAACAATTGATAAAGGAATGCCATGTAAAGAAACAATTTTATTTACATACAATTTAGATAATTGTTCCATACTAATTGTTTCCTTCATTGGTAAGAAATGAGCTGACTTAGTTAGTCTATCTACAATCACCCAGATTGTATCATTTCCTTTCTTAGTTTTGGGTAATTTAGTAACAAAATCCATTGTTATTAATTCCTATTTCCAAACTGGCATTTCTAATTGCTGTAACAAACCTGAGGGTTTCTGATGTTCAGCTTTAACTTGTGAACAAGTTAAACATTTAGAAACATAGACTGCTATGTCCTTTTTCATTCCTATCCACCATAAATTTTTCCTTAAATCCTGGTACATTTTGTCACTTCCTGGATGCATTGTATACTTAGATTTATGAGCTTCTTCTAATATACAATGTCGTAGATTTCCTAATTTAGGTATCCACATTCTCTTTTCATGGAATCTCCATATTCCATCTGTTCCTTGTTTTAATTCTTTTAACATACCTTTTAATTTTTCAGAATCATCCTTGATTACTGATTCTTGTGCTTCTCTTATTTGTTCATTTAAATCTACTTGCAGATTTAATTTAAGAGAACGTACTCTTCTTGGCTTTTCATGATACTTTCGGCTTAAAGCATCTGCCACTACATTTGCTTTTCCTTCATGATACTGGATATCACAATCATAATCACTAAGAAATTCCATCCAGCATCTTTGTCTCATATTCAATTCTTTCTGCCCGAAAACATACCTTAAACTCTTATGATCAGTAAATATGGTAAACTTACTACCATAAAGGTAATGTCTCCAAATCTTAAGAGCAAAAATTATAGCTCCTAATTCTAAATCATGGGTTGAATAATTCTCTTCATGATACTTAAGTTGTCTAGATGCATAGGCTATAACCTTTTGACGTTGCATCAACACGCATCCATAACCTAGTTTAGAAGCATCACAATAGACTACGAAATCTTCAGTTCCTTCTGGTAATGCTAGTATGGGTGTATGGGTTAATCTTTGCTTAAGAATTCTAAAGGCTTCTTCTTGTTTTAATCCCCATTCAAACTTAACAGATTTACAGGTTAGCTTAGTTAAGGGAATGGCTATTCTAGAAAAATCTTGAATAAACCTTCTATAATAACCGGCCAATCCTAAGAAACTTCTAACCTCAGTTGGTGACTCAGGGGTTTTCCATTTCGTAATTGCTTCAATCTTTGTTGGATCTACATGAATTCCTTCATGGTTGACTAGGTGTCCAAGGAATTGTACCTGTTCTAACCAAAATTCGCACTTTGAAAACTTAGCATAAAGCTTTTCCTTTCTTAGCAAACTTAAAAGTGCGTGCAAATGCTTAGCATGATCCTCTTTACTCTTAGAGTAAATTAGAATATCATCTATGAAAACAATTATGAATTTATCCAAATATGGCTTACATATTCGGTTCATCATGTCCATAAATGCAGCTGGGGCATTGGTTAAACCAAATGGCATGACAGTAAATTCATAATGGCCATACCTTGTTCTAAATGCGGTCTTAGGAATGTTCTCTTCCTGCACTTTTAATTGATGATATTCTGACCTTAAATCAATTTTAGAGAAAAATCGAGCTCCTTGCAGTTGATCAAACAAATCATCGATTCTCGGTAATGGGTACCGATTCTTAATCGTGACTTTGTTTAATTCATGGTAATCAATGCACATACGCATTGATCCGTCCTTCTTTTTAACGAAGAGTATCGGCGCTCCCTACGGCGATGAACTTGGTTGTATGAATCCTTTTTCCAACAATTCATCTAATTGTTTCTTTAGTTCTTGCATTTCAGCGGGTGCCAAACGGTAGGGTGCTTTGGAAATTGGTGATGTTCCTGGTATTAGATGAATCCTAAATTCAACTTCTCTGTCTGGAGGTTGCCCTGGTAATTCTTCTGGAAAGACATCTGAAAACTGAGATACTACTGGTATATCTTTTAAATCCTTTCCTTTAGTGTTAGTGATTATAGAAATCAAATACACTATAGAACCTTTTCTTATACAACTTGCAGTTTTCATCACAGAGATAAATTTATTGGACTTAGAGGTTTTATCTGCTTTAATTGTGATCATTTTACCTTTTGGTGAATTTACTTGAATTAACTTTTGATCACACAAAATACTAGCTTTATTGGCTATTAACCAATCCATTCCTAAAACAACATCAAATCCTATCAGATTCATAGGATAAAGATTTGCAATAAATTTCTGATTTGAAATTTCTATACTTGCTCCCTACAAGATTTCAGAAATTCTAACGGTTTCCCCATTAGCTGTCTCTACTAAGCATTCTTGTGGTAGTTTAGTTAATGATTGATTTAGAAATTTGCAAAACGATGTATTAATAAAACTTTGGTTTGCACCAGAGTCAAATAATACTTTAGCAAAAACATCATTAACTAAAAACGTACCAGCTATGACATCTGGAATCATCTAGGCTTCTTCTGCAGTCAGAACAAATGCTCTAGCATTTTTAGTATTCTTGTTGTCTGCAGCTGGGACTAATTTCGGACAATTTGGCCTGATATGACCTTTTTCTCCACAGTTGTAGCATAATCCATTACTGGTTTTCTTCCTACAACTTTCTTCCTTGTGTCCTGGCATCTTGCAATAATTACAGAGAGTGGAGCATTTTCCAGAATGCTTTTTCTTGCAGACCTTGCAGTATGTTGCAGAGGTAGAACCCATATTCCTACGATTGTAATTTCCAGAACGGAATTCCTGTGTAAACCTTTGGGTTAAGTTCTTCTTCTGATCTTCTTCTCTAGTACGGACTAACTCATCAGTCAAGGTATTTGCTAGTTCTACAGCTTCTTCTATATTTTGAGGTCTAGCTGCCTTGACTATGTGTCTTATCTCTCCAATTAATCCCCAAATATAACGGGAAATTAACACTGGTTCTGGTGAAGCAAGAGTTGGCACTATTCTAGCATATTCGAAGAATAACTTAGTGTACCCCTTGCTATCGACACCAGTCATCCTAAGATTTAGGAATTTGTTTGCTATCTGTTCTTTTTCATTAGGAGGACAGAATTTCCTTTCTACCTTGTCCTTAAACTCTACCCATTCCATATTATAGGTTCTATCACTTCCTTTTGTTTGGAGGATAGTGTTCCACCATTCTAGTGCTGCATTCTTAAATAGATTAGAAGCAAACAGTATTTTATCATCTTCAGCACACTTACTTATCCTTAAGACTGCCTCAGTCTTTTCTATCCAGCGTAAGGTTGCAATGGCCCCTTCATTGCCCGAGAATTCCATTGGATTACAAGACCAAAATTCTTTATAAGAACAACCGTAAGGCACGGTTCTTCTTCTTTTGGGAATGGGCATTTGAAGTACAGGTCCATTGTTCACGCTGTTTTCTGGTTCACTTGGTCGTTTACTGCTATGCTTACTTTTATTTTCAGCATCTTTAACAGTTTGAAGTATAAATGGCATTGCATCTATAATTCCCTGTGCTACTATGTGTTGGATAGCACTATTGTCCACTTGATTGTTATTGTTATTGATGCTTGGATTCTCATTAATCACGTTAATGTTACTCTGGTTATCATTATTCAGATTTCCTTGGTTTCCTTCGTCGGCCATCTGAATTTTAAACAAGTATCCATATTAATTTCACAAAATAATAAGTAATATTGCAATTTACATGACACGCAATCTAGCCAAAAACGTAGATCATTGCTACTTGTACTCTTTTTCATATACTATGCGTCTATTACACACTAGTACAGAAATAAAGATTACAATACCAACAGAAATAAAATAGTAATATGCATCCGTACACACATATTTTATTTTATTTTATTATCTTATTATTATTATCACTACTGATTCTTCCATTCTAACATTCACGGATATGGATTTATCCAAAAATCCATATTGCGCTCATCGTATTTCCATACGAGATGCTCTCCCACCTGACGCATCCTCTCACTGCTTTCTAAAATTTCCTCCCCGAAAGTCCTAAGTTCTTGCACGTTTTCTGCACTCATTGGGGTTGCAGGTTCTCGGACTGGGTTTGGAATTTGGGGTGCCTGTTCCTGATATGGGGGTGTATGTGCCTGAAATTGGTAAGGATCCTCTAATATTTCCCTAATATAATCATCTTGGTAATAGGGATCTAAAGGGTCCATACCTGGGTAAGCTTCTATGTTCTGTATAGGTGGATAATCCTGGATAGGGTAACGTTGCACAAAATCCCTATTGTCGTCCCACCAGGGGTCATAATTCGGGTCTAGAGGGTTTGGTGCAGGTACCCTAGGGATTTCTTCTGGGTTAAAGTCGTGCATCTCCACTTGGTTTTCCTGATTTTCTATCTCCATGGGTTGTTTTGGGTTTTGTGGTTGTGGGGCTACTAATTGTTCCAGACCTGGGTCAGCAGCAGTTGTAGCTAAGATATGGAAATTAGCTAGGCTTCTATTAAGTATATCTTAAGTATGGGCATCTGTCTCTCGCTTAATGGCTGCTAAAGCCCTTTGCTGTTGAAAATTTGCTCATTCTCTTCCTACGAGCAAAAGCTTCTTTACTGAACCATCCTCGTTTCTTATTAGGAAATGGCTCTTCAGATTTAGCTCTAAAAGCAAATATTCCATCCTCCTGATCAGCAGTATACCCTGAAAGGGCAGGCTGGGATGATGTATCCTCATTCCTAGGTGATTCAGACAACTGACGATTCACGTCTGCTGGTCCTTGATCACTCATACTGTAAACTAACAAATAGTCAAATAACACATAACAAATAATTACAGTTATACACGTATTTCTGTAATTTATTTCCTAACATATAATATAGAATTTAAGTGTCAGCAGAACACTTCTTTGGCTCAGACCAGTGGCTAGGCTCTGATACCACCTTCTGTCGCAACCCCCGATCCCTGATCCCCGGGAACGGGCGGACGCGAGCTCAGAGTTTGGTGGTATCAGTTTGTTTAATCTCGCAGCGGAATTTACTTCAGGACCGTAGTTAGGAAATGTTTTATCAGAGTAAAACCACCTCATTTAATAATCACATGGGAAAAACCCAAGTTTCTTATTACAATACATTTATAGGGACACACCCTATTTTATTGAATTTAAAACATCGTTTATTTGGTAACTTTTATAGCCACATTTTTCCCAAGCCTTCAGTGCTCTCCAGCTGGCTTTTTACTAATTGGCTTTCACATTGGGTTACCTGAAACATGTTTTAAAAATATTTGTCAGCGGGAAATACTGGTGAGTGAATCCCAGTTTAATCAAGTTTAAAGTCATAGTGAACAGTATTGAGAGGGATCACATTGTTTATGTCTACACAATTACTCCATTTGTTACTATCAATCCTGACTTGTGGGTCATATTACCCATTGGCTAACTCATTGTCCAATGGTAACGTATTGTCATCCCGACTTACTACTCGCAAGTAGTACAAATTTTGTATACAAAACCCCAACATACCGGCAGTAATTGAAGAACTACAAAGACTCAATCACTGCTAAATTTCATAGTAAAACATTTAAGGTTTGGTAAAACATTACCAAAAAGATTAACAAAAAGAGGATAACTCACATTGCTGTCTTAGGCTTTTCGTAAGGGTTTCCTGGATATAATCTATAATTTATACAAATGTACATTGGTTAGTATCATAACCCTTTGAAATTATTAATAATACGCTCCCCGAGACGGCATTCCAACAACTACGTCGGGCAGAACCACGACAGTTGTTACGGAACCCTAAATCAATCGGGCAGCGTAACTATTACGAAACTGGGGTTATAACACTTACAACAGAGCAGAACTTCGCTAATTAGGGGTATAATACCCGACTATAATTCCTCTACTACAGAAATTGAGATTTGAGATTGAAATGTGAGCGACGAAAAACGTAGACTGATGGCCTTCTTATATAGTTGCTGATATTGACTTTCAGGCGGCCCGCGTAAGGTAAGGCTAAGCCTTACGCGACCCGCGTCAACACCGGTCAACACTATAGCTTAGCTGGGTCAGCTAGTAGACTCGACACGATGTCGACACGTGTCATCACCGGATGCTTCCGCGTTTCATGATCTGTCGCGGCCCGCGTCAACTTAGACGAGGTCTTACGCGGCCCGCTTGAACTAAAGAAGTCAGCGGAGTCAAAGTCTGGTCTTAATACGGCCCGCGTGAGTTTGAGGTGGGATCCTACGCGGCCCGCCTCAACTCTATATTTCTTATTTTTATTTTATTTTAAATACTATAACATAATTTGGGCTCGGTTTTTACATACGGGGTGTAATATAAGACATATTAGAATATTTTAAGATATAATAGAGTATTGGAATTATACTAAGGGTGTCAGTTTTACCAAGGGTTGTTACATTCTCCCCACCTTGTTTTAGAGCTCGTCCTCAAGATCTACTGAAATAAATGAGGATATTTCCTTTGCATTTCTGATTCTAGTTCCCATGTGTACTCTGGTCCTCTTTTGGAGTCCCGCTTCACTTTGACTAGAACTAGTCTTTTGTGTTTGAGATTCTTGACTTTCCTGTCTTCAATCTGTAGAGGCCTCTCTACAAACTTGAGTTGTTCATTTACCTCTATATCCTTAAGAGGTACTATCAATGATTCATCAGCTAAACACTTTTTAAGATTTGATACATGAAATACATCATGTATTCCTGCCATTTCCTCTGGCAGTTGTAGCTGATAGGCTACTAGTCCTATTCTTCTAATAATCTTAAAAGGTCCAACATACCTGGGACTTAGCTTTCCCCGTTTGATGAATCTTACCACTCCTTTCCAAGGAGAGACTTTTAACAATACTCTATCTCCTACTTGAAACTCCAATGGTTTTCGCCTGTTATTAGCATAACTTTTCTGTCTATCACGTGCTGCTTTCAGTCGTTCCTTGACTTGAATAATTTTATCGGTTGTCTCTTGCACTATCTCAGGTCCAGATAGTTGCTTTTCCCCAATTTCTGCCCAACAGACTGGGGTTCGACACTTTCGTCCATAAAGTGCTTCGAATGGTGCAGCATTAATACTTGTGTGATAACTATTATTATAAGAAAATTCTATTAAAGGTAAGTGATCGTCCCAATTACCTCCAAAATCAATTACACAAGCTCTAAGCATGTCCTCCATTGTTTGAATTGTCCTTTCGCTTTGTCCATCCGTTTGAGGATGATAAGCTGTACTTAACTTTAACTTGGTTCCCATTGCCTTTTGGAAACTTGACCAAAAATGAGATGTAAAGCAACTATCTCTATCAGAAACAATTGATAAAGGAATGCCATGTAAAGAAACAATTTCATTTACATACAGTTTAGATAATTGTTCCATACTAATTGTTTCCTTCATTGGTAAGAAATGAGCTGACTTAGTTAGTCTATCTACAATCACCCAGATTGTATCATTTCCTTTCTTAGTTTTGGGTAATTTAGTAACAAAATCCATTGTTATTAATTCCCATTTCCAAACTGGCATTTCTAATTGCTGTAACAAACCTGAGGGTTTCTGATGTTCAGCTTTAACTTGTGAACAAGTTAAACATTTAGAAACATAGACTGCTATGTCCTTTTTCATTCCTATCCACCATAAATTTTTCCTTAAATCCTGGTACATTTTGTCACTTCCTGGATGCATTGTATACTTAGATTTATGAGCTTCTTCTAATATACAATGTCGTAGATTTCCTAATTTAGGTATCCACATTCTCTTTTCATGGAATCTCCATATTCCATCTGTTCCTTGTTTTAATTCTTTTAACATACCTTTTAATTTTTCAGAATCATCCTTGATTACTGATTCTTGTGCTTCTCTTATTTGTTCATTTAAATCTACTTGCAGATTTAATTTAAGAGAACGTACTCTTCTTGGCTTTTCATGATACTTTCGGCTTAAAGCATCTGCCACTACATTTGCTTTTCCTTCATGATACTGGATATCACAATCATAATCACTAAGAAATTCCAACCAGCGTCTTTGTCTCATATTCAATTCTTTCTGCCCGAAAACATACCTTAAACTCTTATGATCAGTAAATATGGTAAACTTACTACCATAAAGGTAATGTCTCCAAATCTTAAGAGCAAAAATTATAGCTCCTAATTCTAAATCATGGGTTGAATAATTCTCTTCATGATACTTAAGTTGTCTAGATGCATAGGCCACAGACTTCTTCAAGCCTATCCACCAATAGTTTGCCCTTAGATCCTGGTACATCTTATCAGCTCCAGGATGAACGGAATATTTGGAACTATGGGCTTCCTGGAGGATAACATCCCGAAGTCCTCCATAAATTGGAACCCATATTCGTCCATTCAATCTCAGAATTCCGTCTTTGCCAAGAGATAACTGCTCCTCAGTTACTCCTAGCTTTTCGTTAGGATAGTTAGCTTCCAACACAGCTTCCTTCTGTGCAGCTAACAACCTTTCATTCAAACTGTTCTTAATCTCAATGCTCTTGGCATTGATTCGGATGGGTTTGACCCTTTCCTTTCTGCTCAAGGCATCAGCGACTACATTCGCCTTGCCGGGATGGTATCTGATTTCACAATCATAATCATTCAAAGTCTCCATCCATCGGCGCTGCCTCATGTTTAAATCCTTCTGATTAAACAGATGTTGAAGGCTCTTGTGATCAGAATAGATCACACACTTTATTCCATATAAATAATGCCTCCACAGTTTTAGTGCAAATACAACGTCACCCAACTCCAAGTCATGGGTGGTGTAATTCTTTTCATGCACCTTTAACTGTCGTGAAGCATAGGCAATAACCTTGCCTTTCTGCATAAGCACACACCCCATGCCAGTGTGTGATGCATCGCAGTAAACTACGAATTCTTCGGTACCTTCAGGCAATGTCAGTACAGGAGCGTTGCTCAACTTTTGTTTTAGGATATCAAAGGATTCTTGCTGTTTAGGTCCCCAGTCGAACTTAATCTTCTTCCTAGTTAAGGAAGTTAGGGGTGCAGCAATCCTTGAAAATTTTTCAATGAAACGCCTATAATATCCTACCAATCCCAAGAAACTGCGAATTTCTGTGGGCGTCTTCGGCTCTTGCCAGTTCATAACAGCTTCCACCTTAGCGGGATCCACTTGGATACCACGCTCACTAACCACATGTCCAAGGAATTGGACTTCTCGAAGCCAGAATTCACACTTGGAGAATTTGGCATAGAGCTTCTCATGATGTAGGAGTTTAAGAATACAGCGAAGGTGTTTCTCATGGTCAGCTTGGTTCTTCGAGTAGATTAGAATGTCGTCGATGAAAACGATGACGAATTTATCTAAGTATGGTTTGCAAACGCGATTCATGAGATCCATGAACGCGGCAGGTGCATTAGTGAGCCCAAAAGGCATCACTAGGAACTCGTAATGACCATAACGAGTCCTAAATGCAGTTTTGTGTACGTCTTCATCTCTAACCTTCAGTTGGTGGTAGCCTGACCTCAAGTCAAATTTCGAGAAATAACTTGCCCCTTGTAATTGATCGAACAAATCATCGATCCTGGGCAAAGGATACCTATTCTTTATTGTGACCTTATTAAGTTCACGGTAATCGATGCACAGACGCATCGATCCATCCTTCTTCTTGACAAACAAGACTGGTGCTCCCCAAGGAGACGAACTAGGTTTAACGAAACCTTTAGCTAGCAATTCATCCAGTTGTGTCCTCAATTCCTTCATCTCTGTTGGCGCCAACCTATAAGGTGCTCTAGCAACAGGTGCTGCTCCAGGGATGATGTCAATTCTGAATTCCACTTGCCTATCTGGTGGTAAACCAGGTAGTTCTTCAGGAAAAACTTCTGGGTATTCAGAAATGACGGGGATGTCTTCCATCTTAGGTTTCGGCTCATCAATTGTCACCTGTGCCATGTAGATGACACAACCCTTCTTCAAACACTTAGAGGCCTTGAGCATAGTCACTTGCTCAGGCAGTCCATGACGAGTATCGCCTGAATGGTAAGTGATTCACCAGACGGTGTCTTGATCACCACTTGCTTCTTATTACAGACAATTTGGGCCTGGTTATGAGATAACCAGTCCATGCCTAAAACGATGTCGAAACCGGCCAACTTCAAAGGAAGTAAGGACAAAGGAAAAGAGTGGTTCTTAATGGATATGAAACATCCATCTAATATGGTTGAGGCGGTTTCTAAGGTGCCATCTGCTAACTCCACCTCATATTTCACTCTTAGGGTTTTAACAGGTAAATTCAGCAATTTGCAAAACTTATTATCTACAAATGATTTATCTGTGCCTGAATCAAAAAGTACTCTTGCATAGATATCATTTATGAGAAAGGTACCTGTGATCACGTTATCGTCTTGCACAGCCTCCTTCGCATCCATCCTAAAGACCCTAGCATTGGTCTTCTTGGCCTCTTCAGGCTTCTTGGCGTATTTAGGGCAGTTGGTTTTAATGTGCCCTTTCTCATTGCAACTGTAGCACATTGCATCCTTCAGCTTTTTGCAATCCAAGGTCTTGTGTTCCTTGGACTTGCATATACCACAAGCAAAAGTTCTTGACTGAGTCTGCGAGTTCGATTCGAGCCTGCACTTCCCGAAGTGTTGTTTCTTGCAGACTTTGCATTTGGGCTTCTCACCAGACTGATGCCCATCCTTCCTTGACTCAGACCCCTTCTTGTTGTCACCGTTTCCTCGGTGCTTCTTGTTTGACCTCCGTGAATTATCATCTTCACGTTTTCTCTTCTCAGCATCTTTGTTCCTCAGCGATCTTTGTCTGACCGCATCCAGAGTGAGAGACAAAGATATGTCAGCTACCGATCTGAAAGTAGCTGGCCGAGAGGCCTTCACGCTTGCCTTTATCTCGGGGGCTAAACCCCCAATGAAACGAGCTATTCGTTTGGGTTCCGGGGTCACCAAATACGGAGCCAACCTCGACATTGTATTGAAGCTCGTGAGGTAAGCTTGGCAATCTAGATTGGTCATTACCAACGAAAGAAAATCTGACTCAATCTTTTCAACCTCGTGTTGAGGACAGTAATTATCCCTGATGAGGGCAACGAATTGTTCCCAAGACATGTTGTACAATGGGATCTTCCCAGTGGCTTGAATCAGCGATCTCCACCAGGCTAAGGCCTCACCCTTGAAAGATTGAGACACAAACTTGACTATATCCCTCTCAGCGCATCCGCTGATATACACTACTGTGTCCATCTCATCTAACCACGTCATGCAGTCAATGGCTCCTTTTTCCCCAGTGAAATCCCTGGGTTTGCATGAAACAAAGTACTTATAGGAGCAACCCTTATTACGGGGTTCTTGATTTAGTACAACCTGTTGAGATGGAGCACTATGGTGGTTTGAGGAGAGTCGATCATTATCTTTCTTCAGTTCTTCCTTCTTGGAAGGTGGCTTCGAATGCGGTGTAGATAGGGTCCTACTTCGAGTCCCACTATATTCTTCATACTGCCGCTCTAAGGCCTTTGTAACTGCGTCGTCTACTAACGCTTTCAGTTCAGCACCCGTTATATTAATTCGGGCGTTATCATTATTCTCCACTGGGTGACTATTAATTTCATCCGAGTCAGCCATTTTAATTGAACTGTTACATAAAACAAGGACAATAGTTTACTTGGGAGTTTATTATGGAATTGTCTTTTATGGCAATTCATTAACCATGGTAAACATAGACCATATTTGGTTAATTTATTAATCATATTTATTTAGGATTTTATTATAATTTATCCTAATTATAAAACAATAATCGTTTTATTAGTAGCACAAAAGGCCTAGTCACAAGGACATTTTAAATTATAAGCCATGATTTCAGAGAATCAAGGCATGAAGGTTTGAACATAGTTCTTTACCTTTTTCAGACAGGGTCATAGACTATTACTGTCTTTTGTCTCATATGGAAATGAGAAGGGCCCGTAGGCATTATATTGCCAATGTATGGTCAAAATATGATCATCTTAATTGATGATTTAAACCCATGATTCAGAGATCATTAAGTTGGGTTTGGAATCCTTTGAAGAATCCTTATATAAGAATGACGTGTGTGATTTTAACGAATCACGTCTGCCAGGAGCGTTAACATGTTTTCAGATGTTAACTGGGACTTGAATCTTTTTAACAGTTTTTACCATCTTGGCCCGGTCTTGTAATGACATGCAGGCTAGGTTATACCCTTAAGATCCTTAATTAATATTAAATAGGCAGATTGTTTTTTTAAAAGGAATGATTTTGATTTATTTATTTCATACATTATTTATTTATGCACATAATGGCAAAAATGAAATTTATAAATTAAACATGCCATTAATTATTAATAGGTTACACGTCGCCCTAAACGGGACTTTTTAATAAAGCAACATACCCACGCAGGGGTCAAATTGAAATACTAGTCCACGCAGGGACTTAAACAAACAACACACCCTCGTAGGGGTTAACAGAAAGATAGACCCACGTAGGGGTCAAAACAAACAAACATACATACCCACACAGGGGTCAATACAGCAAGACAGGCCCACGCAGGGGCTCAACTGATACAAGGAAATTACAACAACAGTGGAAGGATTCAATGGTCCTTCTTGCTCTTCCCTTTTATTAGGCTTGTCAATCCTTGGAAGAAACTTTGTCGCTCCCTGCGGTCTCTGTGAAAGTCTCGCTCGACTTGGTCCAACCTTTGCAGAATTTCTTCACGCTCTGGTGGGGAGAACCTTGGCGGCTGCGATTGTTGCCGAATTATAGGTCTATTAGGTATTTGGTACCCATGAGTCGGGTAACCTACTCCCCAAGGAGCTCCATACTGTCCTTCAGGATGAAGGGCGTTATAATTGGCCGCTACCATGTATGGGTCGGCTTCAGCGTAACCGTAGTTGGTGTGAGCCGGCTGCTCAAACGGGTTGTACGCCATCGAACCCGTGTAGGCAGGAATCGGGTTATCAAAACCCATCGGTGGTGGTTGCGGTGCAACGGGGTTTGAAGGTCCACCCATTTGTGGATCTTCTTGAAGTGGCGGATAATGACTGCCACTTGATTGTCGAGGAGAGCTAAAATGAAAGTCCCCTCCTCGTGCAGACATACGTGCTCCGGTTCTCCTACGCCTTGGCGGTTGCGGAGGTGCCGGCTGAACTGGTGGCGGTGGAGGCGGTGGCGTGACTGCCAAAAATCGTGAATCCTCAGAGGGATCCTGCTGCTGCTGCTGCTGGTGAGGCGACGAATGATGCGAGGGTGTAAAATACCACTCGTGCTGGTTAAATCACGCCTGGTAACTGTCCGGACCATGGTAGGGTGATCCGTGAAAAGATGAACCATCTGAGACCTCGATAGGATGGTTCGGAGTTCCGGTTGCGGGCTCGACTGGATCGGTGTCCTCGTCCATATCTTCCGCATGATCGCCGGAGAAATGATCCTCCGGCCCCAATGGGTTAAAACCCACTGGTTCTTGTATGTTATTTGCCGGGTTAAACCGGCCCCTAAAAACATGTGTAGGGTCACCAAAAGAATGGTGCGATAGGGATCATTGAAGAGGTATGTAAGAAGGTTGAGGGTTGTTGGGCTCATTTTCCGAATGTGGCCCATAAGAGTTATGAATGGGAGGCGTCGAACTATGCGATACAGATCGTCTTGCCGGTTCAAAAAGGTTCCTCCGGTTTTCTCTAGGGTCAGCACTCGCAGTGGTGGTAGGAGCTCGCATGTGCGAAGGTCCTGCCTCGTCGTCATTGGGGGCGGTGATTGGCCCCTTGCCTCGTCCTCTTCGTCGAAAGAATCTTGGCGGCATATTTAATCCTGTCAATATAACATAAGATAACGACAAGAATATATAAAAATAAAGGACAAAACAAAACACAACAAAGTAGAATTTGTCCTATGTTATTTGTCTAGACTCGAAAGTTTTTGGAATGTGCAATTGTGTAACTGAGATTAAACACAAAAGGCTAGTTTTAATTCACTCAGTGTTGGCTCTGATACCAACCTGTCACACCCCGGATTCCACGTGTCACCGGTGGGCCCGGTGGGGAGTATCGTGACGTGGTTGGCAACATAATAGTTAAACAACACAATATTTAAATGCACAGCGAAAGCAATTGAAAGATATATTTCAACCGAATAAAATATTGTAATATCATGTATCACAAACAGTTGAAAGTTTATCCACAGACGGATCGAAATAAATAGGAAACAGTAGTTCAACAGACTTTAGGCATCTTAAGCTTGCGAGACTCTTTTGATGCTAAGGAGATATCCAGCCAATTACGATTAGTACATGCACTTAATCTTTTTGGGAAAATACGTCAGTTTACACTGGTAAATACAATCAACTGACTCATTTTAAAAATGATTAAAAATTGATTTGGATGCATATGGCATAAACATTTTATAACTTGGGATAATTATTTAAATATATAAACTTGTAAAAGAATTACATGTTCCTTATGCGTTCAGTAGCCCGGATCGTGCCGGGTTAAAGATCAATAGACACACCACATAATCTATTTATGCACTGACGAGTGTACGCCTACACTCCGCGCTTAGGTCGTGGCCATTTCGTAAAATGATGCCAAGGATATCCGGGGCATGGTCATTAACCCCCCAAAGGCTTTAAGTAAACAAAACAATTTAAACGGGCCGATCAAATTTCAATTAACCACCATACGATGGAAGATTTAATGCCCGACCAAGCGGTATTTTATATACCGTACCCCAAGCCCGTATAGGGAAAATAAGTTAAAAGTATTTACCTGAGCAAAGTAATAATCACAATAAGCAAATGCAAGTAGCTTTTACTGGTCCTCCTATTCTGGAACGAAGGTTTATAATAACCTATTAGAATTCTAACGGGTCTTTAGTTAAGCTTAAGCTTAGACCGGTTAGTTTCAAAGATACGGTTCGTACGCACGATTAAGCGAAGACCGGAATAGGATGTGATTTAGACCCGACAAGTTTGAAGACTTGCTTAATATGGGTATTTCATACACATTCTGGATTTTGAGATAAAACTGATAAGGTTTGACCCGTTTCGGCTAATTTATGCAAACTAGTTACATAAACCGAACCGAACGCGTAATAAGCGTAACGGGTAAGCGTAAGAGCCATATACAGGTTTCCTAAGTTAATATGCCTCAAATATGTTGTGACATCAATAAGATATCTTTTATTATGCCCGAAACGAATTTAAACACAAACTATGCCCCGTGGGGGTAGTTTGGTCATTTAAGAGGTTATAAAAGAGTTTAAGTATTAACCTGAGTTACAGGTCTGATATAATCAGAAAAAATACTTAGTTTACTAAGTTATAACAGTATGGTATTGCATATATGTGAAATTTATCAATTATAACCAAACTATGCTCCGTATGGGCATTTTGGTAATTTCACATAAGCCGAAAAGCTCAAAACTGAAGTATGAGTTTAACAACTTTTGCTTACTGTTAAAATATTATAATTTACTTAAAATATCAGTAGTTATCAACCCTTGTATGTTTAAAATAGTCTTAGTACATACTATGCGTTAAAAACGCTTAATAAGGCGATTAGAAGCCGTTTCCGGGTTCTATATGGAAAACTGATATTTTTATTATTCCAGAAGGCTTAAAATAATTTATTTATCATATGTAATCAGTAGCAAAAGATTTGGAGTCAAATAGATATGTAAAACTCATTTATAGCCCGAAAGGGCAAAACCGACAATTACCGGATTAAGCCTATGACTATAAGTTATGCTCAGCCTAAAATTTATTAAAAATCTTCAAAAATCCCAAAATAATATATTACATCAGTGGATAATAAGTTTGATATCAAAAAGTATGTTTAAATAGGCTATATGCTAATTATGTCGTTTAATCGCTAAAGAAGCTTTCTAATTACGCTAATGAGCATAACTCTCAATATACACCTCAAACTGATGTCAAATTTTGGGTGCAAGTTTATAATTTAGTAACCAAGGTTTCTACTCTTTTACATTTGCAAAAATCACGTTTTAAGGTGAAAAGGGCATAATGGTCAACATATGAGCAATTAACGGAAACATGTATATTAATTGGATAACTAATGAACCAAGGTGTATAATCACAGAGGGTTATACTAGCATGTAACCTAGTCCAATTAAAGCTCTAAGGCATTTCTAAAACATACCAAAACGGGTCAGAACTGAAGTCAAAGCAAAAGTCAAAGCTTTGCGACTTTCGGTTCCGAACCAGGTCTAAACAGAAAATTGTCGGGTTGAACATGTTTAGACATGTTCTTACACTAATTACCAAGTTATATTAATGATCAAACAGGTTGTATGTGTTCTACATTGCTAATTATGCATAAATTAGAAATTAAGCATTCTATTGACTTTTTAATAACAAGTTTGACCCGACATTTGACATAGTTAGAGTGGGAATCAGAGGGTGCCCTTTTAAGGGTTTATTGCCCACATAATTACCAACTTATAACTACTTTCAATTCGACTAATCACTGGACCAACAATGATTAATCGCTAAGTCAACCGTTAATTACGACGGTTTGACTTTTAAGCTAAAACTAAGCAAAAACTTAACTAAGAAAGGTTAAGCACACTTACTGAAGTCCTATGCACGATTTGTGATCACTTGAGGCTGATTTGGAGCTCCAGAAATGATCAGATATGCTGAAGGAAGGTGTGAAGAATTGGTTGCAACCTTGGCCCTTTATATAGTGCTCAAGAACTCATAGATTGTTGACAAACAACCCTAGCAATGTTCCCTGATCACTAACACATGTCCCTAGTGTCTAGGAGCCATTTAGGGGTCGTCCAAATATGAGGAAAATCGAATATAAGTTAGTTATTGCGTTTAAACAGCAAACAGCCCCGTTTTCAGTCGCTGGCACCCTCTTACGGACCGTAAGGGGGTGGCTTACGGTCCGTAAGCCTGTGATCAGAAGAAAAAACTTTTGTTCTTTCAAATTTCGAAAGGGCAACTGATGTGTAACGATTTTGGCCATGTTTTATCAGTATGGGGCCTCATGTTTTGGGTCTTGAACAGTTATATACCCTACCACTTTGATATGTTTTCTTGAATCCTTTGAAAGTGCCAAAAATGAAGGTTTATCGTAGAAATTTCCATAGGATCCTATTTTGCACTTTTGAATTCAATTACTGCCATCAATTTACTGGATTGAAGGTATATTAGATGTTCATAATATATAATTGGGTCTTGGGATTTATAAATGAGGTCGTTCAGAGGTGAAAATTAACATGACGACACTTTTAAATCCTGCCAAACATCTTTATTAAATCCGGGTTTATAACGCTTTTTGTCTTACATGACACGCGTCGTTATTTCATTGAACACGAATTTTCGAGGTGTTACAGGAATGATAACTGTTGTTGTACGAGAATTCGACTAACGGCAGGTATGCGTCCCAATTACCACCGAAATCTATGACACACGAACGGAGCATGTCTTCAAGAGTACGAATCGTTCTTTCAGTCTGACCGTCGGTTTGAGGGTGAAATGCGGTACTTAGATTAAGCGATGTACCGAGACCCGTTTGAAACGTTTCCCACAGTCGTGAGGTAAACCGAGCATCACGGTCAGAGATGATGTCGCGAGGCGTCCCATGTCGACAAATGATCTCGTTGGTGTAGATTCGGGCTAATCGTTCTACCTTGTAGTCTTCCCGTATTGGCAAAAAGTGAGCAGATTTGGTCAAACGGTCAACAACAACCCAGATGCTGTCGTGACCTGATGACGTGTGCGGAAGCTTTGTTATGAAGTCCATAGCTATACTCTCCCACTTCTATATAATGATCGGCGGTTGTTCGAGTAAGCCAGAGGGTCTTTGGTGTTCAGCCTTGACCCTTACACAAGTCAGGCACTTCCCAACGTAGAGAACAATATCCCTTTTCATGCCCGGCCACCAGTACTTGTAGCGAAGATCCTGGTACATTTTATCGGCACCGGGATGAATAGAATACCGGGATTTATGGGCTTCGTCCATTAAAATCTGTCGCAAATCGGTCCGTTTAGGGATCCAAATTCGGTCCAGATAATGGAATATCCCATTCGGCTTGTTCACAAGTTGAGCTCCATCGTGATAGATTCGTTCCTTCTTCAGAGTGCGTTCATTAAAACATGCATGCTGGGCTTCGCGAATGAGGGTTTCGAGGTCGTATTGGGCTTGGACGTTGCGAATACTGAGCAAATAACTCCGTCTGCTGAGAGCGTCGGCAACGACATTTGCTTTGCCTGGGTGATAACGAATCTCACAGTCGTAATCATTGAGAAGTTCTACCCATCGGCGTTGACGCATATTAAGTTCCTTCTGGTCAAAGATGTGTTGTAGACTCCTATGATCGGTGAAGATCGTACACTTTGTACCATACAGGTAGTGTCGCCAAATCTTTAACGCAAAAACAACTGCGCCTAGCTCGAGATCATGGGTTGTATAGTTCTTTTCGTGGATTTTGAGCTGATGAGATGCGTAAGCTATAACCTTGTCCCGCTGCACAAGAACACAACCAAAACCAAGGTTGGAAGCATCACAATAGACAATGAAGTCGTCGTTTTCGTCGGGCAATGTGAGAACAGGAGGATTGCAAAGCATGTGCTTAAGGGTTTGAAAGGCAGACTCTTGTTCAGTTCCCCAAACAAAAGGATTGTCTTTATGCGTAAGAGCGGCACAGCGATCTTTGAGAATCCTTCGATAAATCGTCGATAGTAGCCCGCTAGTCCGAGGAAAGAACGGACCTCAGACGGGTTCTTAGGTGTAATCCAACTCTTAACGGCTTCAATCTTCGCAGAATCGACGTGAATACCTTGACTATTTACAATGGGACCCAGAAATTGAACCTCCTCCAGCCAAAATTCACACTTGGAGAACTTGGCGTAGAGTCGATTCCCCTGGAGTAGCTCGAGAACCAAACGTAGATGTTGAGCGTGTTCGGCTTTCGACTTGGAATAGATCAAGACATCGTCAATAAACACGATGACGAAACGGTCGAGATATGGTTTACACACGGGATTCATCAGATCCATGAAAACCACTGGTGCGTTGGTTAAACCAAAAGGCATAACAACGAATTCGTAGTGGTCGTATCGAGTGCAAAACGCTTTTTTGGGTATATCTTCCTCTTGTATGCATAGTTGGTGATAGCCTGAGCGTAGATCGACCTTCGAGAAACACGTAGCACCTTGTAGCTGATCAAACAAATCTTCAATGCGAGGCAGGGGATAGCGGTTCTTGATAGTTAACTTATTCAATTCCCGATAGTCGATGCACATCCTGAACGACCCATCCTTCTTTTTAATGAAAAGGACTGTCGCGCCCCAAGGAGAGGTGCTCGGGCGAATGAAGCCTTTCTCAAGTAATTCCTGGAGTTGGTTCGAGAGTTCACGCATTTTGGACGGTGCGAGTCGGTAAGGAGCTTTGGCAATAGGGTTGGCTCCAGGAATGAGGTCAATACGAAAGTCGATATCACGACTTGGTGGTAGACCGGGAAGATCGTCAGGGAACACATTAGGGAATTCATGAACCACAGGAACGTCTTTCACCTCTGTCTTTCCTTTCTTTTCCTTCTCCGCTACTACAATGTTAGCCAAGAAAGCTCTGTATTCCTTGCGGAGATACTTGCTAGCTTGGACACATGACATGAGTTTGAGACCTTTCGAAGCAGTTTCACCATAAACACACAATAAATCACCATTCGCGAGCGAGAATCGAATCATCTTATCGAAACACACAACTTCAGCATGGTTTTCGTGAAGAAAGTCCATGCCTACTATGACGTCAAAACTTCCGAGTTGCATCGGAATAAGGTCGATTGGGAAGATGTGATTGTTGAGTTCAAGAGTACAATCACGAAGAACAGAATTAACGGTGACAGTTCTTCCAGTAGCGACTTCAACATCGAACGTCGAGGGGAGATGGGAGCGTTTACGACTAAGAAGCTTCTCGAATTCAAACGACACAAAGCAGTTATCGGCTCCAGTATCAAACAAACATGAAGCATAAATACCATTCACAAGGAACGTACCATTGACCACGTTGTTTTCAGCCTGGGCTTGGCGCACGTTGATGTTGAAAGTTCTGGCGCGTGTGGCTTGTTGCTGCTGCTGATGCTGTTGCTGCAGGTGTTGCTGCTGCTGCTGGGGCTCTTGTTTCACAACCCTGTTCGGGCACATGTTCGCAAAGTGGTTGGGATCACCACATGCGAAGCAGACTCGGGCATTGACCGCGGGTGCCTGAGCCGCTTGTTGGCCTTGCGGGGCTGGGAGAAGAGCTTGAAGAGCAGTGGCTTGAGTTGGTGCTTGGTGGGGACCAGTACGGCAGTTGGCAGTGAAGTGGCCGTACATGTTGCAGTGAGTGCAGAAACGACAGGCGAGACCCACCGGGTGATGGTAAGAACATGTCTGACAAGCAGGGTGGGGGCCTGTGTATGCGCGCTTTGCAGGCGGTGCATAGGCAACTGGTGTTGGTCGGTGATAGGGCTGCTGCTGGGCCGGTACGGCTTGAAGAGGAGCAGCAGTGGTAGTGACAGCACAGTTCTTGTTGCTGGAGCTGCTGTTGTTGTTCTTCTTCTTGCGGCGTGAGGACTTGGACGATTGAGCGGCGGCGGTTTCAGCGGCTGGTGCGGTGGTGACTTGGTGCAGGCTCTTTGAAGCTTTATCCCAAAAACCAGATTTTACCCGCTTGTTGTTGATTTCAGCGGCAAGCAAGTAAGTTTCTTCAATTGTTGCTGTCTTTGCGGCATGCACAAAATCCGCAACACAGTCGGGTAGAGCTAGGATGTACTTCTTGATCGCCATGTCGGGTGTCTTCACTTGGTCGGGGCAGATGATGCTGAGCTACTTAAAGCGAGCAGTCAGGGCAGCGTTGTCACCTTCTTTCTGCTTAATATTACAGAATTCGTCCTCCAGCTTTTGGCGTTCATGGGGAGTACAGAACTCATCCATCATGATGGCCTTCAACTCTTCCCATGTCTGCTCGTAAGCTGCATCATTCCCACGTTTGTTCCTCTCGGCCGTCCACCAGTCTAATGCACGGGACTGGAAGACGCCGATAGCGTTTAGAGTGCGGATATTTTCCGGACATCCACTCTGGCGCAGAGTGACTTCGATGGAATCGAACCATTGAAACATAGCCGTCGGGCCATCTTCTCCAGTGAATTCCTTCGGACCGCATGTCTTGAACTGCTTGAAGCTGAATGCAGTTTTGGTAGCAACTTTAGGAGCTTCGATTCTAGACTCCTCAGACGATTTGCTGACGTTCTCGTAAATCTCACTCACGATCTGAGGCACAACCTTGGCCACTTGTTTAGCGAGGATGGCAGCAAGGCTTTTGTCCCTCTGTTCTTGGCGAGAGAGTCGTGGGTGACGAGATCCAGATGATGGTCCAGTTGACATTGTCTGCAACAGACATCGTCATAGGTCTCAGACACGTCATAATCGAATCTCACCTCACATGTCTAATACTTACTAAAGCTCAGGAACACAGTGAAACATGTATCACATAAACACATAAGCATATAATCACGTAAACAAAGAAGCACATAATCACATAAGCACGTAGAGCACAGAACCACATAAGCATGTAATCACAAGAGGCAGTTAGAATACAGAAACCTATCATTCAAAGTCCGTGCGCGTTCAAGATTAGCGATCGCGAATAACTTGTCGAGTAGTATAGTATAAGCGTATAACATAGCATAAGCTCGTCCATATTTTAGCGATTTGTCAGCGTTTTGAGATAGAAGTGCAGTGCGAGTCGTGCGTGTCGATCGAAGTGAGGGCAAAATTGAATAAGTCTCCAAAATTAAACACATATACAGATAAATACACAAGCAACACATAAAATCAACGAATCATCAGAGTCAGCAGTTGCGGGCTCAGAATCGAAACACATAAAAATCGAGAAATAGATCATCTGCGGCTATTAGACTTCGACTATCCAAAGTGGTTCGACTATTCACAAGGACCGTTTGAGCGCACATCTGACCTTCAGGACTGGTGCTTCCGCCTCGAATCTGGGCGTTTGACACGTATCCTTTCAGTCTCTGCGTGGTCTTCAGTCGTTGGAGTCCGTCGAAACTTTGGTGAGAGCTTTGTAAAACAAAATAAAGATCAGAACAAATCGTCAAGGTTAGGGTTTCACCCCTATCTTAACAACTTCGGTCCTGTTTTTGATGAAATAGAAGAGAATTATGCGTCAAAGTATGGATTTCACTCCTATTTCAACGCAATTTCTCGTGTTCATAGATAAAAATGCGGGTTGAACAAGCAATTTAATCGAGAGTTTGCGTTTTTTCACACCTAATCTCGGCTTAATCGCTCGTTCCTATTTGAAAATTCGAGTGCAGTGATAGTGTAGCGTAGGCGAGAGTAGCGAGAAATAGTAGTAAGCTCATACACAATCCCTACTGGACATGCACGAGTCGGTCTGTTGGTTCCTATCTATAGACTAGGTCTCTAAGACTTCGACCTGGACTAGGTCGAGTCTTGCCTAATTCCCTATAGTTATGGCTCTGATACCAATCTGTCACACCCCAACCGATAGCGGAAACATCGGGGCATGGCACTGAGCGAATCAGATTGTCTAGAAGTTTCCATAACAATTATCATTACCAATTAATTTAAAGTAACATGTCCCATACCATGTCTTAAAAGGCAAACAAATTATTACAGACAAATCTAGTCAAGTAGTTATGTTCCGACAACTCAGATTTATACATAGATAGTTTATTTGTTGGTTTCTAGGACCTCTTTTTCCTAGCCTCGATTTCATCACAACACAGAGAGCATCCTAGACCTTTCCTTGTCTCAAGTTCACAGCAAGCTAAGCATAAAAACAACTTAAGCACCTGTCACATACGTTAAAGTAACAGTCAATACACATAGTGTAAAGGTGAGCATACAAGTTTGATATTAGCATATAGAGTTCGAAAGTGTTACGCATAACCAGCACGTACACATAGTGAAATGAGGCATGTTAGTTATCGACATGAACCAATCGATACCAATGACTGCGGGTTTACTGCCCAAGGCAGTTCGCAATACATTCCCACCACTGTGAGCCATGTAAGTAATTGTCCTTAACAAACCCCGAGTGAATGGGTGCTGAGTCCAAACTAATAGTACTACCGTCGCTAAGGCAGGTAGACAGCATTCCATGTGTAAACATAACAAACAAGCATTCATTTAGTCACGTATACATGCGATAACGGTTAGCGTTTAAAGTTTTGCGTAGTGTGTTCGATGTGATTTTGTATAAGTAACGTATGTAACACCCAAAAGTGCGTAAAGCAAAAAGGGATCGAGTATACTCACATCGATTGATGGATTGAAGGGAGCGCTAGAGAGTAGGGTTAGCCTGAACAGATCGATAGCATAAAGATAAGCGACGCGTAAAACGATGCAAAGTACAAGTGGTTCGGACAGCAGTCCATTCGGATGGTAGTCCGATCGGACAGTCAGTCGTGCGGTTGGTAGTCCGTTCGGACAGTCGTCCGGTCGGATGACTGTTCGAGTGGATTGTTTCTTCCTTTGGGAATGATGTGTTTGTGTATGATGGCTTGACTTTTGAAGTTTTCGTTGTAGCATTTTGAAAACATTGAAGTGTTTCTACCTTTCACGTCGGTCGATCGGACGGACGGACGGACGGTCGTTCGATCGAACAGCAACCCGTTCGGTTGGGCACTTCAGTGAGATAGTTTGTCGTTTTATCGAGATATTTTGATAACGTGTTAAGAAACAGAAACCTCGTCAATACTTGGTGCTTCTGATCGGACAGGAATCACCCAAACCCGATCAGTGGACTGACGTATAGTCATAGGTACACGCAAATTTAATCCAAATAACAACTAATAGATAGTGGTAAATGGGTATCGAACTCAAGGAGTATGTGGAAAATGTGTTGATTTTATAGGTTTGCACTGTAACTAAAATTAAACTAATATTGCAGAAATTAAAATTCAAGGGTTGATTGTTTTGGTTTTAAGAACTAATAGTAACTAAGTAAATTGCAAATCAAAGATCGTTTTTGTAGGATCGTTTTCAGACCCGAACGAGTCGATCAGAAGAGTTTATACTCAGAACGAAAGGCGGAAACAGACATTCTGAGGTCAATTCAACAAGATATATTCATTAAATGTCGTTGTTATTGATTTGATGACAAATTACAACGAGACGACACTTCGGCAGCACTTCGTTGCACAAACCGGAACTGTTACAAATGATTTCGCTCGAACTATATTTATAGGCGAGTAATTCCGCTTGAGATTGATCCAAGCGAAATTAGATTCCAAGCGGAATCTAATTCCGAGCGGAATTACATCAAATATCTTTCAAGCGGAATTAACCATTACAAGCGAAATTACCTCTATCTCGAACTACGTGCCCTGATCTAACATTCTAATACAAGACTCGATACAAGATGAAGTCGACAGACGTATGCACTAACAGACTTCCCCTCGAATGTTGATGAGTCTTAAGTGTCGAGTCTTCGCATCTTCAATCTTTATCAGTCTTCGGGCTTCTCTTTTGAAGTATCTGACACTGTAAAACATCCTCAAATCTTCTCTTTCTTTTCATCACCAATAGACTCCCCTCGAACAAATAATCTTACCTTAGATGTTGATCTAATCTTCAATTTCAGAATCACAATCTGACTCTTTCTTCTCTTCATCAGATCTCTTGATTCCTTAAGTTCATCAGCATCAGCAGTTCCAAGATCGTAACCTGGCTCAAATCCTGCTCAGGATCGAAATCTGGCTTATCTGCACAATCTCTACCCAAAAATAAATTTTACAAATTTAAAATTTGACAAATTTACACTCTGCTAACCACTTGTAAATATAATTCTCAAAATGATCTAACATTTATAAACTCTAATGAACCACTTGCAGAAATATCATTTTTTTTTTAAAAACACTTCCCAAACCATTTGTTCTTCATGTCTAGCACTTGGAATTTTGAAAATCAGCTCTCCAACACCAGTTGTCGAAAATCTTTTTGAATTTTTCAAAAGTTTATGCTAAAACACTCCGAAAATCTTTTTGGATTTTTGAATTTAAAATGCAATGCAGAGAAGAAATAGTTACAAACAATATTTTTGTGAGTTTGTGTAAAAGGATCATATCAGTTTATGAGACAAATCACCAACACCGTTAAGCTTTAAACATTTTAAGTTCTAAACAATTCACCTAGATTGTCAGTATACTGGTCCACTTAAATTTTCACACAAAGTTCAACTGTTTCGAGATATGTGATTAATGTTTTAAACACTTAAACTTATTCGCGTGTCCCACCACTTGAATATACTCCCGTATCCAGATCCCAATATTCAGTCTTACAGGTGAGTATACCTAGATGATATCTGTACGGGGTTAATATTGCGAAGACCGTGAGAACTCAGGTCAGAACTTCCGTTCAGCAGAGAGATGACGGCTTCGACTTTTGGTGAGTCCCCTTTAGAGGATCTTTTCTTCAACAGCATGATTAGCATTTTGCAATGTTTCATCATTTTTATGCTGAGGGTGAGCTATTTTTCAAGCAAGCGTAAAGTATTCTCCGGGGACTAGGCCATTGCTTCCGCAAAATCAGAAGTCCCGGGATAATACCCTAGATATCACTGAGTATAAAGACCTAGTATCTCAGAAAGAGGGACCTTTCAAACAAGATTTCGGGGGTTACCCATATATCCGAGAGATGTTCCCCACGATATAAGCAAGTTTGAAATTTAGGTTTATATCTCGTCACAATCTACTAAATGTGTAAAAACCTACTGGCATATCATCAGTGAGACCGTTTATCACTTTTAACTTTCCAAATCTTTAGCATGTCGTTATCATCCACTGATGTACTATCATTTCCTCTTTTTCAACAAAAAATCATTTTTGATTATATCATGTTTTTGACTTTTTCAAATTTTCAAATGTTTTTGGATTTTCTGAAAAATTCTTACTCCCCCTAAAATTCAAACACATTTTTAAAAAAAATTGAAAACAAACTGTACAAGTAAATTGACAACTGATATCAAATCACTTCAAATCGCCATCCACTTGGCATAAACAATCAGAACTCCCCCTTACAACAAAATATTTTCCCATTATGATTTCAAAACACTTAAGTTTGTTTTAATCAAATGGTTTTTCCAGAAAATAAGTTTTGTTGATTGATTTTACCACTTGTAGGTTAGGGGATTCATCACCTTGTCCATTTTTAACCACTTGTAGAAAATCAAGTACAACTTAATGTCCCTGATTTACCACTTGTAAGTACCAAACCAATAACCACTTGTAAGACGAAATATCACAAATGTGAATTTCTCAAGAAAGATGTCGATTCCTGCTCCACTCTTACCAACCTGGGAGCTCCGGCAAGTCACACTTATCCATTTTAAAAATTTTGAGAAAGATGCCGATTCATGCTCCGCAATTACCTACTTGGGAGCTCTGGCAAGTCCAGAATTTACTGCTCATAATAGGTTCCATCCCAGTCACAAACCTGGGACGAAACACCCTTACCTGGTTTCTTCAATTTTTTCTCATAAAACTCCTTCACCCCTTTGACTTTCCCATCAACCATTTTACCAAAAATGTGTTTCACTGCGGGGTTAAAAGCTTTTTCAATATCAAATTCATTCTTTTCTGAGAAAAATTGATTTGAAATCTCAACTTTACCAACATTCTTTTTAAAATTTTCAGCCCGCAATGGTGGAAAATTTTCATCATCCAAAACCGGAACTGAAGTTTCACACTTTTTCTCAACATGTGGCTCCTCTGACCCTGTGGAATCAGATTCATCGCCAGAAGATAGCTCCTCTGATTTTGACGAATCAGAATCATTGCTAGAACTAACGTCAGATTTCTTAACAACCCATTTTTGGTTGTCAAGATTTGCCCTTCTCTTGTAAAACCTGTTCGAACATTCACCAATTTCAAATTTTGAATTTTTGAAAAGTTTAGTTCTCTCAATTGGTGGTTCAAACTCAATAACTTTCTCTTTCAGTTTACGAGACACTCCCTGTTTTGATTGAATTGCTTGAGGACAATTTTTGGCAATATGACCACTTGTTTTGCACTGAAAACAGATTCTCGTTTCTTTCATCTGATCAGCAATCTTCATCTCTTCTTGCTTCTTCGCAAGGAATTCTCTGTTTGACTGCTTCCAGAATGGACTCTTTTGTTCTTCTTCAGCACTTGTCCCTGAAACAAATACCATTTTTTATTTAAAATCTCGAATATATTTTTCATTTTTATAATTTTCTGGTGGAATAAAACCTAATCCTTTCTTTTTGAAATTACCGTTATGGTTTGGTTTCTTTCGATAACCAGAACCAGAACTGTAACCCTTTTTCTTGTTTTCTCTTTGTTGAATTCTTGAGGTGTAATGTTTAGGTTTTTCAGAAAGTTTTACATCTTTTATTTCAGAAATATTAATTTCTGTTAGTTTGAAAACCTTTTTTTATCATTTCCGGTTTAACACCTCTTATTGGAAATTCTTCATCAGAATATAATTTGTCTGAATCATTCAAAGTATATGCCACTTTGAACGTCTCGTCATTCAAATTAGATTTTGATAGAAGAAATTCTTTATTATAAACCCGTTTCTCCCTTTTAACTGAAGGATTTGACATGTCGGACTTTGACTCTGAGTTTGACTCCGACTTTGACTTGTCAGACTTTGACTCTGACTTTGACTCTGACTTTGACTTGTCAGACTTTGACTCTGAGTTTGACTCCGACTTTGACTCCTCAGTTTCATCGTTATCTAACACATGATCCACTACTTTCTTCATCAATTGAGATTGTTGATCAGTGTCAGACGATGTAAAAGTCACATCAATATTTTCTGGAAAGTTAACTGAAGACTCCGACTCCCACTGTAAATTTGTTGCCTTTTCGACTCTTTCTGAATTTGGATTTCTCGGAGAATATCCATTTTCAAGCGGGGGTGGACACTTGTTGTAACTGGCACCTTGTTTCTTACCAGATGTCTTCTCTTTAGTATCCTTCTTCTTTTCTTTCTTCTTTTCAGGAGTCTTTTCTTCAGATACCTTTTGTTCTTAAGTTACTTCATCATCCTCAAATGCCTTCATGCCTTCAACAGTTTGATAAATCCTGTCAATGACATAAGAAGTACATAAGTAACTTTTTAACAAACGGTTTACTCTTTCTATCTCAATCCTTTGTGTGTCCAGTTTTTGTTCAAGCACAGCACACTTCTCAATGTAATTGTTCACCACTTTCTGCTTTATCATGAAAGCTCCTTGAAGTGTCTTCATTGCTGTTGCTTGTTCTTCACTTGATTGATTGTACTGATTCATTGCTTTGTTTAGAACATCGTATGATTCCTTCAACCTGTTTATGTTATTAATCAATTCACTGTTTTTATTTTTCATAATCTCACAATTTTCACAAATCACCGGAACATTTTTAGCGTTAGCTTCTGCATCAACTTTGAACTTTGGAATATCTATCACCTTTTTCCTTATCACTGGAACTTCCTCATCATCACTGCTGATTGGTGTTTTGACCTTTTTCTTTTTCTTTTTAACTTTTTCATCTTCACTATCACTTTCTGCCATCATTTTCAAATGAGCTGCCATTCTTCTTGCATAATACTCTTTATCATCATCACTATCTTCTTCAACTCGAGCGACAAACGCTTTGTGATGTGAAGTTTTATTTGGATCATAATCATCCCAACTAAAACCTTCCCAGTTAAATCCTTCTGGTAACTTTTCATCATCTTGGTTTATCAGGCATGCTTTATTATCAGCTGAGATATATTTGACCCAACTGAAACCTTCCGTTGGCTTTTTGTCATCCTGATTCACCATACAAGCTCTCTTTGAAGACTCCTCGATTACTTTACTACCATGTGCCACTTGTGGTTCTTGTTGTTGTTGAGATACTTGATGATAAATGGCCTTCCTGTAGTAATCATTGTTATTGAACGGATTTTGAGCTCCACTTGCTTCGCGATTTGTGCACTCTCTCTTGAAGTGTCCTTTTTCCCTGCAACGAAAACAAGTGACTTTAGATTTATCAAAACCCAAAGTAGAAACATTAGCATCACGTAAGTCATTTCTTCCTGTGATCTGATTAAATTTCTCAGCTCGTCTCAACACACTTGCCAAACACCACTTTATGTCCATCAATTCCATCTCTTCAGCATCAATCTGATCGTAATCTTCTTTAGTAAGCATTGGATTCCCGATCCTACCTGCAACAAAACTTCCATACGACTCCAACACAGTTCCCAACAAAGACATATGGCTTTTTGCAACTTCTTCTGAATAATCCTCATCATTCTCCAGATTCAGTACAATGTTGCATTGTAACTTCTTGCCCTTCTTTGTTGTTGAAATATTCGGATCAAATGATGGATATGATGAAAAACTTGTGTTACTGTTTGATCCTTTAGAAGAACTTCCAGATGAACTCTTTGCATTGAATGCAGTTTCAAACTTTGGTGACATGTTGGTGGATTTATCACTAACACCACCTTTGTAATAAAGACCAATGTCTTGTTCACCGTCAAAATCTTTCATTCTTGAGATCTTTCTCTGTTCCATTTCTTGAGCCTCAATCTTTTCAATAAACTTGCTGAATGTCAGACTGCTAAACCCTTTCTTGTTCCTTAGCATCATGAGATATGTGCCCCAAGTCTCATATGGCAATGCATCGGCCAATTTTTCGATCAACTCTTCATTATCTTTGTCGATGCTCAATCTCTTCATGTTGGCTAACAAATTGCAGTATCTTTCAATGAATTGCTTAGTGCTCTCATTTTTCAACCCACGAAATAGATCAAACTCTTTCTTCAGAAGTGACTTTTTGTTTTAAACCATCTCTTGACTTCCAACGAACTTCGATCTTAATGCTTTCCATATTGAATAAGAAGTTCCATTGTGTTGCAATAAAACCAAGATATCTTCTTTAACAGCTTGTTGTAGTAGACATAACATCATTTTTTCATCTTTGTATTTCTTTCTATTTTCAGCACTCGGATCTTTAATAGCAATAATCTCCTCATCATCAGTCATCGGTCTAACATATTTCGTCTCAACACATTCCCAAGCATCCAAATAATTTGCTTGTACCCAGTTTTCAAAACGTCCTTCCCAACCTTTATACTCCTCAATGTTCATGAGCTTAGGTGGTTTTTGCATAGTCCCCGTTTCATTTTCCAACATCGTGTTCTGTGCAAGAGTAACCAGGGTAACCGGGGTAGCGAATGCGTTGTAAAATTCCTCTTCCATGATTCGGTTTTCAAGAAATTGTCAAACAAAATTTTCAAACGGAATCACAATCTCAAGCGGAATTCCTTTCAAACGGAATTACACAAATTCAAATGAAATATTCCCTTTCAAACGAAATCTCTGTTCAAGCAGAATCAGCTCATTCAAACGAAATCTCCTTTGACGCGAAATACCTTTTCAAGCGGAATACCTAATTTCGCTTGAACTTACACCTTTTTCAAACGGAATACCAGATTGAAGCGGAATTAACGATTTTGAAGCGGAATATGCTACTTTCAAGCGGAATCAGGATGAAATTTCAAGCGGAATACCGGTTTCAAGCGGAATTAAAGAACTAATTCCGTTTGAACTGCTGCTGATGTCATCATTCTCGCATTGATTTTGAAACGGAATTACAGATTTTATCACTTTTAGATCGAATTAAGGTCCAATTTTCCCAAGGATTAGTTAAAACACTATTCCGAGTATAATGTGTAAAAATCAGAACATTTTGACCGTGAAAAGTTGTAGATTTTGAAAAAGAAGGTGTAGAAAACAGAATTTTCAACTGAATTGGTAAGAACTCTTCTTCCTGAGCTCTGATACCACTTGTAGGATCGTTTTCAGACCCGAAGGAGTCGATCAGAAGAGTTTATACTCAGAACGAAAAGCGGAAACAGACATTCTGAGGTCAATTCAGCAAGATATATTCATTAACTGTCATTGTTATTGATTTGATGACAAATTACAGCGAGACGACACTTCGGCAGCACTTCGTTGCACAAACCGGAACTGTTACAAATGATTTCGCTCGAACTATATTTATAGGCGAGTAATTCCGCTTGAGATTGTTCCAAGCGAAATTAGATTCTAAGCGGAATCTAATTCCGAGCGGAATTACATCAAATATCTTTCAAGTGGAATTAACCATTACAAGCGAAATTACCTCTATCTCGAACTACGTGCCCTGATCTAACATTCTAATACAAGACTCGATACAAGACGAAGTCGACAGGCGTATGCACTAACAGTTTTTGTAAGCAGATTAAGAACAAGCGACCATCCTAGATTTCAGGTTTTAATCCACACTAATGTTTATGCTTAACTAGAAAGAACCACATAGACATGGCTCATGTTTGATTATCTGTTTGTGATGAAAGAGAACTAAGTACTCGGATTAGAAATGCGAGGTTGTTACTCGATGATCAATTGACAATTATTCAACCCTAATCCCTCCCATGATATCTCGATTGCCAACGGCACCAAGAACGTATGGTTTAGATTAACATCAAACAATAATCAACAATTTACGAACAAATATCCAAACACCATAATAACTCAAACAAACATTCAAAGTTATTATTCTAGAAATTCAAGCACAAACATAGTGTTTCAAAAGTAAACCTTACATCTAGGATGATCACCAAAAGTTTAGCCACGCATGACTTGGTACATCATCATCACACAATGATTAATGTTCATACGAATCGAAAACACAAACCAATTGTTTAGAAATGTTTAGAACCAAGCAAAACCAGCCAAAATCGCCCCCAATATGCAGAGAAAACGTCCAATGATGAGATAATGTGAAAAGACACCATCAAAAACGGTTTTAATGAGCAGTTACGATTTTTTCCGTCATCTCCACCGTAATTTACGGTCTCCACCGTAAGTTACGGTGGACTCCAACTTGTTACGGTAGATCAAGACTGTGGTACGGTAGGAATTGGGCATGTTTCAGGGCCACCATAATTTACGGTGGCCACCGTAAATTACGGTGGAGCCCTGAATGTTTTGTTTCTTCTCTTCTTTCCTTCCATGCATGACCCGTTCCACTCCAAACCGTCCAAAGCAGCGTTTTATCCATTTTTAGCTCCCGAACTGTACCTGGAACATAAGCATCTGTAGTTATCTAATTCAAGATAATTACACAATCAAATGAGGGATAAACTCGTCTTTTAACATCATTAAGGGTTGTCCTATGGACCACCCGTCACATCCCCACACTTAACTGTTGCTTGTCCCAAGCAACTCATCAAACCATTTTCAAAACAAGCGATCACATAAACCAAGCATAAACATGTAGTCCTTTTACTAACCCTTTCTTAACACCCGAAATAATACACCCCTCACTATATCTCTCCTCTCGGCAACAAGTAAGCACTAGCAACTATGAGCTAGACACACAAAAGGCAAACGGGCGATTGCACAACTATAGGCTTGTACCTAAATCGATCCTTCTCCTAACAAGCGCCAAACATGAATGCAAATCAAAGGGGCTTTAAGGTTGTAACGTGGCTAGGTGTACGGGTAGGAAATGGAATATATATGTAGTAGCGAAAACCTAACCCGGTCTTTTATTACACGATAAAATAAACAAACAACTACCAAACTTAACTACTATCTACAAGATAACTCAACATCAATCTCTTTTTCTTTTTCATTGCTTTTTTCCCTTTTTTCTTTTCTTTCTTTTTCTGATTTTTTTTAAAGCAAACATTCAACATAACATTAAATATATCTACATACTACGAAAACAACCACTAACACTATAAGACCGGGTCAAGTTGGGTAAATCTTTAGGTAACTAGCTAAAGGGTAACAAATGATAGGCTTTAGGCACAAAATGGGCAACTAAATGTCCAAACCCCCGCCCCTCTCGCAACCATGCTCATATATATAATTTATGAGGTCCAACCCCCCAAATCCCACACTCGCACACACTAATGACGAGGCTACCTAAATGCCCTTATGCTTTTCGCATTCATATCCAACTAAGGACTCAAACCGTATCAAGGCACAAGTTCTAATGCACCCCCACCCGTTGCCACTCTCATCAAAGACAGGTATTATTTATTTACATGTATGGCTTCAACTCTCACCAAGAACAAAGGGTATTAAGGGTTGGCGGTGCATCATTTGGGGTTAGTCCAAGGTGTTCAAATTCTCACATTGTTTTGCTTGATTTAAAAAATTTTCAAAAACTTCACAAATTTCCCCCAATCCCCACACTTGGGATACATTGACCCCAATGTATAGTTTTAGGAGGATTTGATCGCTAAACTCTTTAACACCAACTAAAAGCTCAACACTCAAACCACAAATTTCTTTTTGGTATTTTTCATTTTATATTTTTTTTATATTTTTCTTCTTTTAAACATTACACCACCAACTCTTCCAACCCAAAACATAACAAACTAACACCACCCAACCACCCGACCACAAACATAATAAACCAAACAAATATTCACAAAATGTACAAGAAAGAGCACGACCTGACTAATAGTAGCGCGGTTGAGGCGGTCCGAAAATGGAAGACATCATCTCATTCCATTCTCCGAAAGCGAATGCACCGCTACCACTTCCACTTTGTTGGGATGCTCCTTGTTGTTGACGCGGGTCTAACTATTGTGAATGATGGAGCGGCGGGGTCGGATATGATATACTACCATCATATGGTGGTAGAGACGCATAATCCACCGGAGGTGGATCCACAACCACTGGCCGCCCGGCATGCCAATCTGCATGCATTCTTCTTGCTTGATCATCTTCATACCTGTTATTCATCTCTAGCTCATGGGAGTAAGCGTGTGCACGATTCCATGATTCTTGACGATCGAAGTTATGCTTCAAAGACCGCTCCATACTAGCACTCATCATTGATTGTTGATCAAATAAAGTCCGCTCCGAACCCGACCATGATTCAAAAACGGGTGCCGGAGGACGTTGGTTCTCGATAACCTCTTGCATAGTGCCACTGTAAGCCCAATTCGGCTCGTATGAACGCTCCGTGTAATCATAAAAAGCACCACCATATCCCCTACCTAGGCCCCCTTGGCCCACATTCACATTCTCACCATGCGGCTCATCCGCATAATCATCATCCCCACTCGGGGCTTCCGCTTCCGCTTCACTCTCCGGTTCATCCTCTTCACCCGGTAGAAGATCCCTTGCATCAACTTTCAATGCTCGCCATCTTTGACCCTCCGATATAAGCTTATGATACCTTTCCGATTGGGTGTAGGTCTACCCAATACCCATCTTGTTTAGACTAAAAGGATTATGCCTTTTAGGATGTCCTCTATCCTCCGACGTGATTACCTTAAATTGCTTCATCAATCCCGTGATAATTCGGCAATACGGGATAATGCTCCTTCCCAACTTGTTCCGGCAAATCCAAATATGGTTCATGATCAAATACCTTATCGGGAAACGAGGAGACCCATTGAGCAATGAATAAAGGACGGGCACTTTCGGAAACCTCACTTGTTCTTTATCTCCTCTTCTCGGAATGACGTTCAAAATGCAAATCGTTAGCAACAACTTGGCTTCAATCTTTAAGTTCTTCCGGTACAAGATTCCACTATAAGTACCGGGCAAGAACAAAGCCGCTAACATATCATTCCATCGCGGATGCTTCTCTGGTTTTATCAAAAGGTCATCAAGACTAGGGATCATGTAATCACGAGCAGGTAGACTGTCGTATTTTGCCAACTTCCGTAGTGTATCGAAAGACATTTCTACCTTGATCCCATTAACCTCACCCGACAACTTCATTTGTGCAGGTCTATCATACGTGTTGCACTTCAAGGTTGCCATCCATTCTTGAATTTCATCCATGAACAGGTTCTTGTTATCCTTATCATAACAACTGAGAGCCACCTCCCATCCTAAGGCGCGGAATTGGGCAAACACGTTGAACGGCCCAAATTCAACCTCTCTCACCTCCCTCTCACAGATGAATGCAGTTGCCTTGTTTTTCAATCGGTTCATACTGTCATGGAATAATGTCGGCTGCCATTCATCCGGTTGCTCATCCAACGGACCCGATTCCCATTTCGGCTTGTCAGCCGGGTCCAATTCCATCATTTCTTCCTCCTCACTTTCGCTTTCACTAACTCTACCCAAATATTGTCTTTTCTTCGGTTGTTCTTCTGGCTGTTTGCCTTTGCCTTTAGACGAAGAATATGAACTAGCTCCCGCTCTTTCCTTCGTTCGTACCATTTTCCTACACACATTGCAAAGCAAACAACACAACCAAACACAAAAAGTTAGACCCCTTTCTCCAAAACATCCCCACACTTGCTTGTTACTATGGTTGTAGATGTTAGTGAACCAAAATTTTATAATTATTTTCTCAAAAATTGGGAATGGTGTCTCTACAATGTAGAGATTCCCAAAAAGTTCACAACTTTGTCATCGATCCTACATCTACAACCATAACAATGTTCAAGTAACAAGTTTCATGACCAAAAACTCTTAACAAGCAAGTGTGTATGACAAATATCAAGAACAACCTTAATCTTCACACTGCATCAACAAAACATAACAAATAAACACAAATGAAACAAGAACTTCAAAAAACCCCAAAATTTTCGGACCTAGGGTTTGTGATTCGGACCAGAAAACGTCATTTTCTCACAACTCTCTTCTCAAAATCAGCAAATACGTGAAAAATTAGTCAAGATAGGCCTAGATTTCACTTGATTTGGCTAAGAATTGAGAAAGATATGAAGGATTGAAGGTTGAAGAAGGTTATGGAGGTTGTAGAAGATCTTGTGGGGTAATATGAAAGTGATAGATAAGAATGGATGAAGGAGAAAAGTGAAAGGAAACGAGTGGATGGGGTTAATTCACGTGACTGATTATTTATTTTTATTTTTTTATATACTGCCATTAACTAGCCGACCGATCAGTTTTCCAAGTCTACCGTAATTTACGGTATACACCGTAAATTACGGTGGAACCTGGAACAAAATTCTCACCGTAACTCAGGAGGTTCTTACCGTAAAGCCCCAAAACTTTTGACTACCACCGTAAATTACGGTACCACCGTAAATTACGGTGGTACCTGGGCCTTTTTGCTTCGCCAAAAACTCCAATTTTAAGTATCTTTCCTTATATTTTTTTTGTGTTTTTTCAAAAAAAAAATTTGTTTTTAAAATTTTTCAAAAATGTGTAAAAATTACCCTACCCCCTCGAAAGTCCCGTGTTGTCCTCAACACAATGTTAGAGCAATTCGTGACCCGAATGTCCCCACACTTGTTTCAAACACAAGCTTCAAGCGAGTACGGTAAATATGCAAAATATACAAAACAAACTAAACAAAATGCTAACTATTTACACTACCAAACCTGGGCCTCTCATGGTTGTTCCTCATCGACCGGGCGTAAAATGTAGCCCGCTTTATCAAGCTCCAAGTTGTTGATGTCGTTCCCTTCCAAGTATGGCTTTAGCCGATGGCCATTCACCGTTTGTTGTTTATTTGTTTGCTCATCTTGGATATCTACATCACCAAACCTCCCAACTCGCCGAACGACATACGGGCCCATCCATTTGCTTTTAAGCTTGCCCGCAAACATCTTGAGTCTTGAATTGTACAACCAAACCTTTTGGCCCACTTCAAAGGTTTTCTTCCTCAACTTTGCATCGTGTACCTTCTTGAGCTTGTCTTTGTAAGCCGATGCACACTCATACGCCTCGTCTCTAATTTCTTCAATTTCGCTTAATTGCAACTTCCTCATCTTTCCCGCTTCATCATAATCCGCATTTACCGTCTCGATGGCCCAATGTGCCCGATGCGCTAACTCCATTGGCAAGTGACAACCCTTTCCATAAACCATCCGATAAGGTGTTGTGCCAATAGGAGTCTTGTAGGCCGTTTGGTATGCCCACAACGCATCATCCAACTTGCTCGACCAATCCTTCCTATCCGTACGCACCGTCTTCATGAGGATTTCTTTGATTTGACGGTTGGACACTTCAACTTGTCCACTAGTTTGTGGATGGTAAGGTGTAGCAATCCGGTGATTCACGCTATACCTCTTCAATAATTTCCCGAAATTAAAGTTCTTGAAATGCGAACCACAGTCACTTATAATAACTCTTGGAATGCCAAAACGGGAGAAGATGTTGGATTGAACGAATTTACAAACAACCGAGTGGTCATTTGTTCTTGTTGCAATGGCTTCAATCCACTTAGAGACATAATCCACCGCCACCAAAATGTATAAAAACCCGTTGGAATTTGGGAAGGGACCCATAAAATCAATGCCCCATACATCAAATATTTCTACAACCAAAATTGGTTGTAATGGCATTTCGTCCCTTTTTGAAATGCTTCCCATCCTTTGACAATTCACACAATTTCTTGCAAACTCACACTCATCTTTGAAAATTGTGGGCCAATAAAAACCACAAGAGAGAACCCGGTAGCCCGTTTTATGCCCACTAAAGTGACCTCCACAAGCGGATGAGTGGGCATGAGTCAAGATTTCCAATACCTCCGTTTCAGGCACACACCTCCGAATAACTTGATCCGGCCCGATCTTGAAAAGATCCGGTTCATCCCAAATATATTGCTTCACTTGGACCATAAATTGTTGTCTTCGCTTCTTGGTCCAATGATTCGGAATGGCACCCGTGGCCAAGTAGTTTACGTAATGAGCATACCACGGTGCAACAAAGGTGGAAACGGCTAGGAGTTGCTCGTCGGGGAACCTTTCATTTATTTCACTTATATCGTCAATTCCTTCCACCGGGATCCGAGACAAGTGATCCGCCACTACGTTCTCACTTCCCTTTTTGTCTCGGATCTCTAAATCGAACTCTTGTAACAACAACACCCATCGAATTAAATGGGGCTTCGCGTCCTTTTTCTCCATCAAATACCGGACCGCGCTATGATCCGAATAAACAACCACCTTGCTCCCCCAAATATACGAACGAAACTTATCCAAAGCATACATCACCGCTAATAACTCCTTTTCAGTTGTGGTGTAATTCAGTTGCGCTTCGGATAAAGTCTTGCTTGCATAGTAAATTACCACCGGCTTTTTGTCAACCCGTTGACCCAAAACTGCACCAATTGTAGTGTCGCTTGCATCACACATGATCTCGAACGGCTTTGGCCAATCCGGCGGTTGCAAAATAGGAGCTTTCACCAAGTGTTCCTTCAAAACAGTAAATGCTTGCAAACATTAGCCAGTAAAGTCAAATGGAACATCCTTTAACAACAAATTACATAAACGTTTCGTGATAACACTAAAACCTTTAATGAAACGTCTATAGAAGCCCGCATGTCCCAAGAATGACCTTACACCCTTAACATTTCTCGGTGGTGGCAAAGATGATATTACCCTTATTTTTGCCTTATCCACCTCCATTCCCCTTTCTGATATCACATGACCCAACACAATGCCCTCTTGCACCATAAAATGACTTTTCTCCCAACTAAGTACTAAATTTTTCTCGACGCATCGTTTTAAAACTTTTTGTAATTCATTGAGACACGATTCAAAACTAGTGCCAAAAATCGAGAAGTCATCCATAAAAACTTCAAGCGACTCTCCAACCATGTCCGAGAAGATACTCATCATACATCGTTGGAAAGTTGCCGGTGCATTGCACAAGCCAAATGGCATTTGCCGAAAGGCAAAGGTGCCATATGGACAAGTGAAGGTGGTCTTGTATTGGTCATACGGGTGTATTGCTATTTGATTGTAACCCGAATACCCTTCCAGAAAACAATAATACTTTTGACCCGACAATTTTTCAATGATTTGGTTAATAAAAGGTAGCGGGAAATGGTCCTTAGAAGTGGCGGCATTCAATTTTCGGTAGTCAATACATACACGCCACCCGATGACCGGTCGGGTGGCAACTTGTTCACCGTTTTCATCCTTGACTACTTGAATGCCGGCCTTCTTAGGCACAACTTGGGTAGGACATACCCAAGCACTATCCGAAATCGGATAGATAATTCCCGCATCCAACCATTTAATTACCTCTTTCTTTACTACCTCCCTTAGGTTCGGATTCAATCGCCTTTGAGCTTCTCTTGTCGGTTTTGCATCTTCGGTGGTAATAATCTTGTGCATGACAATTGAGGGACTAATTCCTTTGAGATCGGCAATCGTCCATCCAATAGCTCCTTTGTTCTCTTTCAAAACTTCCAACAAGGCTTGTTCTTGCGCCATCTCTAAATTAGAGGCAATAATGACCGGTAATGTGTCATTATCCCCTAGGAAAGCATATTTCAAGTGGCTTGGCAAGTCTTTGAGTTCCAACTTTGGCGGTTCTTCTAGTGATGGCCTAGTACCCGAGTTTATTTCCACCGGCAAGCTTTCAAATTGATGAGTCCATGGCGGTCGACCTTCCTTCAAAGCCATAGCATCCTGTTTTTCCTCTTCAACCCGTAATTCACAAGCATGAACCTGTTCAGAAAAATCACACAAACAAATATCTATGCCATCCTCTTCATACTCATGCGGGTTGCATCCGTCGACTAAATCTGCCATGAAACACTCATCAACACCAACAGCATTAGCATTGTTAGTAAAAACATTTAAGCGCATTTTTCGATTCCCAAAAGTCATATCGACTGTACCAAATCTACAATCGATCACAACATGCGCAGTGCTAAAAAATGGCCGACCCAAAATGACATTTTGATGTTGTTTTGGGTCCGCGGATGAGTAGTCCAATACTAAAAAGTCAACCGGGTAATAGAACTCATCAATTTTCACAATCACATTTTGAACCATCCCCCGAGGAAGCTTATGTGACAAATCGGCCAAAACAACCGTTGTCTCTACCCTTGCTAACGGACCAAAGTCGTATTGGTGATATAAGCCCCCCGGTAAAATGCTCACCCCGGCTCCAAGATCTAGTAACACCTTTGCCATTTGAAAATTACCAACTTGAATGTTAATTAATGGCGTGCCCGGATCTTGGAGCTTAGGAGGAAGCTCCCCATTCAAAACTGCACTCACTTGCCCGGTTAAATCCACCTGCTTAGGCATTTTCTTCTTTTGTTGCCTTTTTTGTGTACATAATTCCTTTAGAAATTTAGCATAAGCGGGTACTTGTTTTATTGCATCAAGTAGTGGAAGATTGATTTTTACTTGTTTAAACATGTCCCACAATTCTTCTTTTTGGGGACCTCTTGATGCAATAAAATTTTTCTTACCCGGGTCAAGTAAGGCCGAAGGAAATGGAACTTGACTCGGTTCACCTTCATCTTTTTCACTTTTTTCATTTTTACCCAACCCCGGTTTTTTAATATTTGATTCTTTAGAAACAACCGGTGAAACTTCATCATCACTTTCATTACCCGTGACATCCTCAACTACCCCCTCAACCAAATCGGGTGACAAATTGGCTTTAAATTCTTTGCCACTTCTTAAAACACTAACATGATGAACATTAACATTACCTCGTGACGAACCATGTGAAGGATTTACCTTGGTGTCGCTAGGAAGTTGACATTTGCTCTTCTTCAATTCCGCCACATCGGTTGCCAATTGACCCATTTGGGTTGTTAGTGATTGGATGCTCTTGTCACGAACCTCATCCTTTTGCATTCGAACTTCATCGAGTTGATTCCGTTTTTGCATGTCTTGTTGCATAGCCTGAAGCATATCCATGACTTCATTCCCGCTTGACGAACTTTGACCCGAACCACTTTGACCCGTTTGCTGAAATTGCCCTTGGTAGCCATAGTTGTTTCCACCTCTATAGTTGCCTTGATTGTATTGTTGGTGAGGTACAAAGTTACCTTGAGCTCCTTGAAAGTTTGGGTTAGCTTGGTTCGCCGCGTTCCCATAACGGAAATTAGGATGATTTCGTAACCCGGGGTGGTATGCGTTGGAGTTCATATTGAAATTTCGACCACCCCCTTGAATTGCATTCACTTCTTCTACTTGTTCATCAACCACCCCCACTACACAAACTTCCGCCGTGTGGCCTATTTCGTTGCAATTAGTGCACACATTGTACACTTGATTTGTGGCTTGCACATTGCCACTTTCTACTCCATGCACTTGTGGTCTTTGTATCACATGCCTTGCCCTTCTTGAAGATTGGGCCTTCCTCTTGGAATTCACCGCCATTTGCTCTAAAAATTCCCAATCAACATGTTTATAATTCGTACCGAATGTACCATTAGTGATCGACATTAAATCACGTGCATCCTCCGAACTCAACCTTTCGTGAAATGCGTTCAACAACTCCCAAAGTTGGATCCCATGATGAGGGCAATTCCGTAACATCATATTAAACCTTTCGAAGGCTTCATGAAACATCTCCCCCGATTGTTGTTGGAAGCTTCTCAAACCTCTCCTTGCATCATTAGTCTTTTGAGAAGTGTAATATTCATCCAAGAATATTTGTTGCATATCGGCCCATGTAAAGATCGATGCGGAGGGTAGAGTGTGAAACCATCTCTTTGTCTTGTCTTCCAAAGAAAATTGGAAGAGAACCAACTTAACATCATCCGAAGAGAACCCTTGACCTCCAATGGTGTTGCAAATGGAGTCGTATGTCTCCAAATGAAAATAGAGTTCTTCCGTTGCTAATCCCTTGAACTTTGGTAGACTTTGGAGGGCGGTTGTTCTAACTTCAAAAGTTCTTCCATCCGCATGATGAGGAATCACTACCGGCGAAGGATTATTAGTGATAATAGGCCGAAAGTGAGCTTTAATTCCCCGTACTACTTCCCGATGATGTCTTTGAGGGGTACCCAATGGTGCTCTTGGTTAACCCATTTGCCCTTGCATAGGCCCTTGAGGTGCAAAGGGTGGTTGAAATCGGTATTGTGGCATTTGTGGTTCTTGTTGAATCGGTCTTTGAAATTGTGGTTGCATATTTTGAGGACGCACTTGGCGTAGCGGTGTAGGGCGTTGCAGTTGTAGCCCTTGCGGTCTAATGTGTTGCACCCCGACCGGTAGTCTACTTGTGTCTTGAAATTGTTGAATTGGTTGACTTTGTTGACCCGCTCCTCCTTGAGGTCCCAAGTATCCTCCATCACCCCCATAATAGAAACCTTCCTCTTCATACCCTCTAAACTCCTCTTCATAACCATCATCATATCCATCCCCTTGAATACCCGAGGATTGCCCGAATGGAAGAGATGAATGTTGGAAGCCCAATTGGTTCGATGGTCTAAATGTAGAAGTAGTATGGACAATGGTTGAATTTGGGGGTATTGGGTAATTAGAGGATGATTGACCCGTAGTTGGGGGAAAGAAGTGTGATAATGGTGGTATTGTGGATGAGGGGCTAAAGGTAAGATTGGGTTCAACTTGAGTAGTGATCAGTTGTGTGGTGTTGGTTGGTGTAGTGTCATGAGGTGGAGTAGGAATTGTAGTGGTATTAGGTATGGTTGTGTTTGGTGATGGTTGTGTGGAAGTAGGTATAAATGATGAGGTCGTTTGACCCGTTGTGGGTGGTATTTGAGATTCTTGCATGATGTTTCATGGTGTGATGGGTGAGGTAGGTGAACCAATAATTCTGTTTTCACGTACTAAAACTCTGTTTTGCCTTAATGTTCTTTCGATCTCCGGATCAAATGACAATGGTGATGACTTGTGAGAGCCTCTAGTATGCATGCACCTATAGAACCTGCACACTAAACACACCAGTGTAAACCCGAAAATAACAAAGCAAAACTAACAAACTGACACATGTTGCGCACTACTCCCCGGCAACGGCGCCAAAATTTGACGTATAGTCGTAGGTACACGCAAATTTAATCCAAATAACAACTAATAGATAGTGGTAAATCGGTATCGAACTCAGGGAGTATGTGGAAAATGTGTTGATTTTATAGCTTTGCACTATAACTAAAATTAAACTAATATTGCAGAAATTAAAATTCAAGGGTTGATTGTTTTGGTTTTAAGAACTAATAGTAACTAACTAAATTGCAAATCAAAGATCGTTTTTGTAAGCAGATTAAGAACAAGCGACCATCCTAGATTTCAGGTTTTAATCCACACTAATGTTTATGCTTAACTAGAAAGAACCACATAGACATGGCTCATGTTTGATTATCTATTTGTGATGAAAGAGAACTAAGTACTCGGATTAGAAATGCGAGGTTGCTACTCGATGATCAATTGACAATTATTCAACCCTAATCCCTCCCATGATATCTCGATTGCCAACGGCACCAAGAGCGTATGGTTTAGATTAACATCAAACAATAATCAACAATTTACGAACAAATATCCAAACACCATAATAACTCAAACAAACATTCAAAGTTATTATTCTAGAAATTCAAGCACAAACATAGTGTTTCAAAAGTAAACCTTACATCTAGGATGATCACCAAAAGTTTAGCCAGACATGACTTGGTACATCATCATCACACAACGATTAATGTTCATACGAATCGAAAACACAAACCAATTATTTAGAAATGTTTAGAACCAAGCAAAACCAGCCAAAATCACCCCCAATATGCAGAGAAAACGTCCAATGATGAGATAATGTGAAAAGACACCATCAAAAACGGTTTTAATGAGCAGTTACGATTTTTTCCGTCATCTCCACCGTAATTTACGGTCTCCACCGTAAGTTACGGTGGACTCCTACTTGTTACGGTAGATCAAGACTGTGGTACGGCAGGAATTGGGCATGTTTCAGGGCCACCGTAATTTACGGTGGCCACCGTAAATTACGGTGGAGCCCTGAATGTTTTGTTTCTTCTCTTCTTTCCTTCCATGCATGACCCGTTCCACTCCAAACCGTCCAAAGCAGCGTTTTATCCATTTGTAGCTCCCGAACTGTACCTGGAACATAAGCATCCATAGTTATCTAATTCAAGATAATTACACAATCAAATGAGGGATAAACTCATCTTTTAACATCATTAAGGGTTGTCCTATGGACCACCCGTCATGGACGGTTCGAGATGACATTCCACGTTTAACCCGGAATCGATAATCTCGTGGATAGAATACGGATCTTGAATCAACACAACCACAATGATGAGTAGTAAGCCGGCACAAGTTCCGGTTCTATCGGTTTTGAGTGCATTGAGTGTAAAAGAGTTGAAAACCATCTTTCACTCCTTTTTATTGTGCATATGTTTAGATCTATGAATGATCTTTGTTTGTTTATGTGGGAATCGGTTAGATCTAAGTTGTTTTTGGTGGATTGAGGCCAAAACATGAAGTTCTTCAAGAACACATGATGACGTCATCCTAGAACACCTTGAATCTTGATGATTTCACGGTTAAAAGTTAAGATTCGAAGGATAGAAAGGTGTAGGAGTGCGTGTAGATTAAGGAAGTACAAGATTTAGGACGAGATCTTACCGAAATCGCGAGAAATCTGAAGAAAAGTGAGGAAAACGAGCTGGTCGGACGTCAGTTGCCAAAAGTAGAAAGTTTGAAAGTGACAAGGGGTATTTATAGGGTTACCCAAAGAGGAAAGGGCTGGTCAATCTAGGCAGCCCGTGCGGACAGCCTGTCCGATCGGACGGCAGTCCGATCGGTCGGCTGGTCGATCAGTCACCTCGTTCGAGTGTTCGGCGCGATGATTTTTGATGTTTCGATTGCGATTGCGAGCGTTGCGATGCGATAGATTTTCCTAGTCAAATTACTTTTAATCCCAACTATTCATATCTCGCACTATCTCTTTTCCACCAATTATCATACCATTTCGATTGCGATTGAGTTCGATTGCGTTTCGATTGATTACCACGACATAACATAAATAAAAACATGCACAAGTAACACTTAAGGCACACACACACGTATAACAATAACCAAAATGCGTAATTCGAGTTGCGAGTGCGATTGCGATAGCGATACAGCGATTATATAGCGATTACCAAGCGATTATTAATAGATACTCCACATAATACAACTAAAGCGAAAATAAAATAGACTAATTACAAGTCAAAGAAGTCAAAACAGGAATTGAGCAAGAAGAGACAGATCGCAATTAGCAATCTTGTCTTCCTTTGACTTCAATCTTGACTTTGACTTTGACTTTCGAAACATGGGGTGTTACATAAACCATAAAGCTAAACCCTAATGCTAAACCCTAAAGCTAAACCCTAATTCTAAACCCTAAAGCTAAACCCTAATGCTAAACCTTAAAGCTAAAGCTAAACCCTTAATGCTAAACCCTAAAGCTAAAGCTAATCCCAAAAGTTAAAGCTAAACCCTATTGCTAAACCCTAATGCTAAACCCTAAAGCTAAACCCTAAACCATAATGCTAAACCCTAAATACTAATGCTAAACCCTAAATAACACTTATTTTTCAATTTAAAACATGTATATACATATATGTATAGATAAAAGATTAACAATATACACATGTGTATAAATCCAAAAAAAAAAATTTTAAATAATAAAAAATTAAATCCTTAAAGAAAAAGTTGCGATTTTTCCAAAAAAAAAAATTGCAATTTTTCACCTTTTTTTTGCATTTTTTGCTTAGGTAAAATGTGTGGTCCAGATTGCTTCTCAAGTTTCTCAATTAGCCTACTACTTCTCACATGATCCTTATCCTATATATATATAGGGTCAGGATTTAGAGAAAACGGTGAAAAGTGTGAGAACGGTGAGAATGCTTATGGATCGTCCGATCAAAACAATCCATGGACTATATTGCGCGGTGGCGTTTTCGTAAATAATATCAATTTTATTATGTGGGACGCGCATCATTAAGGGTAAAAGGGTCTTTTACCGCTCATATTCAAAACGCCATCAAATGATAAAACGCCATACAAAAAAAAAATAAAACGCCATTAAAAACAAAACGCGAAAAAATTAGTAATAAAACGCGTTAAATATTACAGGAAGATGAAACAACACAGTAACTGAATTTCAGTTATTAACATTTATTAGAAGAAATTCCCTCCTAAATTACGCACCAAAAACATCATTATATAAACAAGGTAAAACATAGCTTCCATAATCACTTCAATCTACGATTTTCTGCAAAAAACATCGTTAACCAAAAACGCCAACTTAACCAAAATGCCAAAAATGGCAACAATCGTTTCGTGGAGATACACTCTGGGAATCAGGCGATACGTCATGCTTTTTGACAACAGAACAGAAGGATGGTGTATGTTAAGACGGTCAGGGAAATTTTGAAGATGGAAGAACAGATACAGAGGTGAATCTTATCAATTGGCATCGCTATAGACAACGATTGCCATGAAAACATTAACCAGCAAATTTAGACCAATCAAAGCAGATGTGAAGCCAGACCCTGTCATGACATCATGGTGTTTTGATGATGAAACAGACATGGTGACGGTTACATACGACAGCGGAGAGCAGGAAGTGTATTGGCTTGAGAACATCATGACAAAGCAGCGTCTGGGTTTCATGGAAGAATTGCATAATGCCACTTGCACCAACACAGAAATTGACTCAAAATAGGAGTTAATGCAATATAAGTTCAGGTGGAGGCTTCAGAATCTTCACGAACAAGAAGCTGATGAAGGTGAAGGTGATGACATGGATGAAGATCCAGATGAAGACTCCGAGGAGGAAGAAGATGACGGAAGTGATGGATACTATTCAGATAAAGTACCTTCTGACGAAGGCTTTTAATTTTTTTTCCTTTTTTTTTTCTTCTGTCTAATCTTCTTTTTGTTTTTTTTAAGATAATTAAATGATATATTTCTCACTTTATTAGCAAAACGCCAAAAAAATACTAAAAATGCTTATTCCTTACAAAACGCCAAAAATAACAAAAAATCTTTTTCCTGCTTAATATTTTATTTACTCCGTTATTGTATTTTGTCATCTTGGTCTGCATAACGCCATTTAAAAAACGCCAAACTTAGAAGATGGGACGTCTATAACCTATAAAACTGATAAAATCTGATCAACACAGTAAATACAAAAACAGTAACTGAAAAGACAGTTACTTTATTACTATCATTTATTACAATAAAAAGTCCCGCCTAAACTACGCGCCAAAAAACTCCTATAAGAGAGTGGTTTATACACAATGAAATTAATCATACCCAGAAAACACAAACGCCATATCCTCTAGAAACCACTCACTTTAAAACGCCACAGATGGCAAAGCTTTCACTGAAATGGATCCTTCTTCTGACAGGGTTAACTCAATAATATTTTGTTGAATGAGATGGACAAATATTCAAGAAAAAGAGACTGGTGACAGTGATATGCCATCATGTGAGCTTTGTTGTTGATGGCTATAGGCATGGAATAAAGGAATCAACACAAGTGTAAAATGCTATTTTAGACTCCATTATTACAAATAGCATCAAGCAAGAGTTGATCTTTAATGACATGCCACCAAACAAGAATATCACACCAAAACACAGAATGCCACTAAGCAGCTTCTTCTGAAAAAGACGGGGTTTATGTAGGAAAGTTGGCATCTAGCTAAAGTATTCAAAAAAGGTTCAAAACGCCAAAAACAAATTGAAGAAGGAAGACGCTGATGACAGTGAAGATTCGGAAGAAAAATTTGATTATCATTTTTTATTATTTTTGTTTTCATTTTATATTGTTTTGATATCAAGTTATATGTTGTTTTGTTATCTAATCCTCTAAAATAAAATAGATTATTATATAAAACGCCAAAAACTACAAACACCAAAACGCTAGTATAATGAAAACTGGAGAACAGCTGCTGACAAAGCACCCTGTAAAGGGTATTAAAACGCCAAAAAATTCACTAAACGCCAAAAAAAATTTGGTCTTATTTTAATCTTATGCAAATATTAATGACTCCTAGTGAATTATTATACAAAACGCCACAAACGCCAAAAAAATTAACTAGAAAACGATATAACGCCAAACAATTATATATGTGACACAAAAACAATTAATTCAACGTCAAAAAGTTTAATAAATACAATTAACGCCAAAAAAAAAACTAGACGCCAGAAAATAGTATACCGCGTTGTGAAAATAAAAGAATAATGAAAAGACAAAAAAGCCCCTCCGTCCTTCTCTATGCCGCGGGACACGTGTTGGGCCAGGATGCGTTCTCACCGTTCTCACACTTTTGAGCGCTTTCTCCTGATCCCGTTTCTATATATATATATATATATATATATATATATATATATATATATATATATATATATATATATATATATATATATATATAGGATTGGGTTCATTTGTGAACCCTTCCTTATTTATGAACAAAACGAACAAATCATGGCCGTAGATCTTATTAAATTAAAAGTAGGGGTAGGATTGTCTTTTAACATATATATTTTTAATTCAAATTTTCTTTTTTAAAAATTATGTTTAGTTACCAGGAAAAATAACCACCCATCCTGTCGTAATTCAATTTCAATTCATGATGGAAAAAAAAACTACCTCCATATTTTCCCAGATTGTTCCTCAGTTCAAGAAATTTCATACCTTTACCATCTTCGTTTCATTCTTATTTTGTTATACTAACGATTTTTAAATTATGTCAGACACGAACACGAACGATCTGCCAGCCAATTCGTTAATTCCTCATAGCCCCGAACGACCAGGGGAAGAACATGTGTAAGTAGGTTCCATCGAACATCAAGGTATAATTTTTAAACATCATGGACTCGAACGACATGGGGAAGGTCATGCGTTTACTAACGATTTATAAATTTTTGACAGACACGAACACGAACAATCAGCATGTTGTCTCAGCCAGTTTGTTAAGTCCTCATGGCTCCGAACGTTTAGCAGAGGATCATGTGTTTGTAGCTTCCATTGATCATCAAGGTACAATTTTAAAACATACGTGTATATAAGTTTGTATCCAGTTTCATAGGTACAAGAATACATAGCTGTATGAACAATTGGACCGGGAGAGAAAGCAACTAAGAAGAGTAAAAAACCGAGACGAAAATGTAATTTTTGTAATAAACGAGTTAGGGATCATGACAAGAGGAACTGTCCGCTTAAAAAGGGTAACCCGGTTAAGGACGATTCGTCAACCGACGAAGAAGATGATGTATACGAAGAATCCGAAACCGAAGAATACGTGTCCGATGATTTTGGTAGTGAAGAGTAGGTTATGTAAATCGTAACAACATTCAGTTGTTTTTTTTCATGTTCTCCTTCAGTTTTAGGTTTTTTTTAAACATGACAGTTGATGTTAGCTTAAACTAGTTCTTATCGTAAATTTGTTTACATGTTTTTACGGTGGTGCTATATAGGGATGAGCAAAGCGGTATCCGATACCGAACCGATACCGATACCGCCTAATACCGATCCCGAATTTCACCCAAACTAGGTACCGATACCGAAACATGTCGGTTCGGTATCGGTATTTTGAGGGTCGGTATCGGTATTATACCGATACCGTACCGTACCGATACCGAAAACGCCAAAAAGTGGATACCGTATGGGATACCGAAAAAATTCGGTATCGGTATTTCGGGATCGGTATGGGATTGGTATGGGATCGGCATTCGGTGGCATATGCTCATCCCTAGTGCTATATGTTTTTGATATATCATGTAACTGGATTCTATGGGTTTTTAAGTTTTATCCATTACACATGATTGTTAATTGACAATCTTCCCGTGGCCTCTACTAACACGCGATATGTGATACATGTTACAGTTACAAGTAGTACAGTAGGTTATAAGAGCATAACTGGTCGCAGGTTGATGTGTGCAAAATGCAACATATAAATTACATCAATTGTGGCATAAAACTAACCCATTTTTAGTACTAATGTTGGAAAAAGTGTGTTTTTTGTCTTCCTTTTGTATTTTCAGGATTAAATGAGCTCAAATTAACAAAAGAAGCAAAAAGGCAGCTAAATCTAACATAAATACAAGAAAAGGAACAAACGTGGCATGCCCGACCCCACGACAGCATCTTCCCAAGCAAAACAAGAGAACAGAAGGCTGAACACGTCCCGTGTTCAGTGAACACGGGGGCGTGCCCAAGTGTCAGCATAAAAGACAAAGTTGTAGAAGCTTCCATCGCCCACCACGGGGCCGTGCTCAGCGGACACGGGGTCGTGGTTAACTATAAGATTCGCAGAATCCAGGCAAATCTTGAAAGTACAGATATGCTTCTGCACACGGGGTCGTGCCCAGCGGACACGGGGCCGTGGTCAACTAATGCAGACAAAAGCAATTAATGAAGACAGAGAAGAGGATGGACACGGGGCCGTGCCCACTGGACACGGGGCCGTGCCCGAGCTTCTGTTCAGCCTATAAATAGGAGTGCTTGGCTCAAGCTCAAACCATCCCTTGACACACCACCTCTCTCACACTTCACCCACCACCCACCACCACCATAACACCATCATCCACCACCATCATCCATTGTCCATCATAGAGTGTGTGAGTCGTCTCGGGATCCAAGATTGATCGTAAGAGTTCTTGACAATCAAGGCCATGTTTGCCTAAGTCTCTTACATCACTTGGTGAAGACAAAGTGTCTAGTGTAATACTTTTTATTTTTAATCTTTTCGCACTTTTTAATTGGTTATGTATTAATGACTTTAATAACTAGTTTCTTATGTTGAAGGTGATTCTTCCTTATCGTTTGTCCGTGGTGTCTTGGCATTATTTTACTGCCTATATAAAATAAAAGATTTTCACCATTCATATCTCCACGGTCTATATGGAGGTATGTTGGCTACCTGGTCGGGGGTTAAGGGAACGGTTTGGTAAGAGTCTTGCCATTGTTCAGTGTATAGATCCTGCAAAGGACCTGGGTCAAATTTAGTAGGACCTCCTTCAATACTTAACGGTATTGGATGGCGGGGGTCCAAACTCTTTGATCCCCTCATAAGTTAAACTACTATTAATACTTTAACCCGGCTACTTAGGACTGTATCCCTGCTGACTCAGACTACTTAGCCGAGGGTAACGTCACCTTCAAAAGAGGGGCCTACCACATTATGCATTAATAACTTAATTAATTATCTTTCAATAATCCGACCCTTTAGGATTGTATCCTTGCTGACTCAAACTACTGGGTTGAGGGTAACGCCATCTCCAAAAGAGGGGCCTACTACAATAACTAAGATAATCTCTTAAATAGTGCAAAAGTGCGGAAATAATCAAAGGTTACACTAAACACGAGTCAGAGCCAAGTGATTCATCTTGTCTATCTGTTTTTCTTTTATTTTTATTTTTCAGCATTTTAGTTAGTTTTTATTTTTCTTAGTTTAAAACATTTTTTCTAAACTTTTGATTTGATTAGACGTTGAGGATAAACCGGTATTAAAAGCTCTTGTGTCCTTGGACGACCTCGGTATCTTACCAACACTATACTACGCTCACGATGGGTGCACTTGCCCATATGTGTGTTTAGTGTTAGTAAATATCGTGTTTTATAATTTTAAAACTTGGCTAAAAAAAGTGTTAAAGGGCTTAAAATATACACCTAATATATATAACACTTCACACGCATCAAGTTTTTGGCGCCGCTGCCGGGTACACAAGGATTTTAAGAAAGTTAGGAATCAGCGGCCTAATCGTTTTTCTTATTTTTCTATTTTTTTAGGATTTTTTTAGTTTTTCAGCTTCTGCAAAACTCAGCACGGGCCGTGCCCGCTGAACACGCCCCGTGCCCAATCATTGGAACTGGCAATCCTGTTTTAAGTCAGACAGTAAGCTGAACACGGGGCCGTGCCCACCCAACACGCCCCCGTGCCCAAGATTCAGTTACTGAAAACAGAACCGTAAGATCCCGACGGTTGGTAATTTCTGACACAAACATGAGTGATACTGATATTTTTTACTTTCAGCACTCTTATGGTACGTTGTGTCAAATATGTGGTGGTTCCCATAAGGAATTAGAATGTTATTTTCTAAATTATAAGCCCCACTATATAGACCCATCGTTTTCTTGTATCCTTAAGAGGGGCGAAAGTAAAAATAATCCCTATCTCTCCCTCGAATGCTCCCAACCAGATTTTCTAGGAGAAATGCTTCTTGATGAACTATTTCAATTAGAAGATCTAATTCTTAATTGGTTAAAAGAACTTAGGATAGATTTCAATAATTTATCTCAAGATGATAACCAAGAAGAAGTGTTGGAATCGCATTCAAACAACTTCGTTGTCCCCGACGATACTTCTAACTCTAGTGAGGACTTGAGCGATAGTCGTCCCTGTGCTGATTGTGCCGTGAAGGACTCCCCATCGACTTCGTTCGATGCATACATAGACCTGAGCGATTCGGCATACACCTTCTTTAACGAGAGCCCAGGAAAGGGTTGGACTTGTCCACCTACATATAAAATAGGAATCACCCTCACCGACAACCTTTTGCGTTATCGTCTTAATCTAGAACAATTAAGGTATCTTAGGCACTTTGGGGTTGTTCCATCCAGTAAGGAACCGCCCGATCTGGAAAAAAGTTCCTTGAAAATAGACAAAACTTCATAAACAGCCTTTCGACACGGGGTCGTGCCCAGGTCAACACGCCCCCGTGTCCACCAAAAGATTACCTTCTGACTTTTTGTTAGAATACGGACAAAACGTGTCAGGATCTTGCCTGCACACAGGGCCGTGTCCAGCCGACACGGGGCCGTGTCCAGCCTGCTGTCGTTTTCTATAAATGCAGCCAAGAATCCTGCACATTTGGACCATCCAGGGACAGAGATTTGAAAGGATTTTCTAACTTACCATCCTAGGTATGTTCTAAAAGAAGGTTCTAACAAACATCTTGTCCTTACCTCTTTTATCCATTGCCTTCTTCTTCATCTTTCTTGCAACAACACCTCCATTGAAGCTTGATTCCAAGCTTTATTGTGATGCTTGTTTAACTTTTGTTCAAGGAATCTTGTTAAAAATAAGTTACACAACATTGTTTTAAGTTATTTCTGTTCAAAAATGCTTCATAAGTTGAGAAAATAATTTGAAACTCCAAGATTCCTTGTTCTAAAAAACTGCAGAAAGGTGAACATGGGGCCGTGTTCATTGAGCACGGGGCTGTGTCCGTGGTACTGTTTCATTAAAATGAACTATTTTTTGGTTTGTTTTCGTAGAATGTCTAGTCAAAACAGTGGAACCTCTTCTGCGCACTCCAGAAACAGTCGAAGGGAGAGAAGGTCATCAATCGAAACGACTCTCGTACGTTACGTAATGGCATTACGTGAAGCTCTTGACGAGATGAATTCGGTAGAGGAGGTCCTAATAGACCGTATAAATTATCTTTCGGTGGGGTTGGAAAACAGTTTTCAAGAAATAAACCTCTTGCACCAGAGGTTAAACATTCTTGTAACACCTCCCATGGAACCAATCCTCCCTCAAGAGGATTGGAACCTAGCACTTGGAATCAACAATCCTACCGGTTGGGATGACATTCCGGCGGAACCTCCTCTTGAAGAACTACAAGAAGTCCCGGTGGAGGTTGCACCTCCTCAAACCCATGCCAATGAGCCCGCCTTTCTTCTCCCTAGGGAGATAGAAGAATGGCTCCCCGACGTGTGAGGAACCCATGCCCGGAAAAAGAAGTTTTTCAAGCCACATCTAACCGAAGGGTTTACCTTTTCGGAAATTTTGCTAATAGAATAAGTAGTAGGCTAGAACTTCTTGGTTTAGATTTCTTGTGTTTCTTTGACCTAACTATCTAGTATTTTAATTTTTAGGACTATTATGTAATTCTCTCTATGACTTAATGAATGATGGTTTTAGTTAACTTGGTGTTTGGATGGTGTTAAAATAAATAAAATACACTCGGGATGGCAAAGGATACAAGGGAAAACTTGAACTAGCACCCCATGCAGGAAAACAGGGCCATCCGACAAACTTTCTTCATTACAGCAAGCTTAGCACGGGCCGTGTCCGCCCAACACGGCCCCGTGCTGCACAATCTGCAGAAATGACCCAGTTCAGGTAAACTGGACACGGGTCGTGTTCAGCCAACACGCCCCCGTGTCCAGGCTTCTGTTTCTTTTGCTTAACTTTTGTTACTGGCACTTGAACACGGGGCCGTGCCCGGACAACACGGGGCCGTGTCTAGCGCCCAGTAACAACAAAATTTTGCTTTTTCACACCTTTTACACATTCAATCAACCTAAAAACTTATTTTTGGGACACATTGAGGACAATGTGTAATTTAAGTGTGGGGGGATGCTAAAACCTTGAATCTTGCAAGTCCTAATAACAAGCCTTACACAAAACTCTATTGGAACCGCTAATCACCCCAAATTTTTTCGAAAATTTTCATTTTTTTTACTTGTCTAGGTTTAACTTGGGAATTTCAAAATTCTAAAAAGGTTATCTTTTTACAAATTTACAACCGATAGCGTCGTGATAAAAAGAACCAACATAAGAAAATTATGAAAAGGCATGACAAGCTTAGTTAAAATTTGATTATATATACTTGATCACATAAAAACCCATTCCCACAAAAGTGAGTTTTGAGCCTTTATTGAGCATACAAATATATATATCTTTAAATTAAATGCTCATTTTTCGTTTCTTGTGTGAATAGCCGCTTGGTTCTTACAACTCTAGAACTTGCCACGACGATACATTCCCGGTCCTTACCAACTTAAACCCGAGTAAGTAAATGATGGAGGCATTAGGACTAACCCTTTTTATTTCTACACCATTATTTTTCTTTTTTTTTACCACCTACCCAAAATCCCCCTAGTTAACCCCTTTGAGCCTAAACCTTTTCATTTCTTAACCCAAACCAAAAACCCTTTTACCCACCAAAACCTTTTTATTTTTAACCATTTGTTTTAGTAAAAAGTTCGGTTTTTCGTATGACTATAAAAAAAATGATGAAGCAAAAGAAATAAACAAGCAAGTTCATCAAAAATAACTTTGTTTGAATTATGGCTTGATCAAAATAAAAACTGCAAAAATAAAAATTCTTACGAAAACCAATGCTTTTTACGCTTTTCGCCCTTTTTCTACTAACCACTAACCCAACCACCTACCTTTAACCCAAGCCTAACCCTTTACCCAAAAGTCCTCTTGATATTTACAAATGTATATAGTTAAAAAGGAGGAGGATTGATTGCTTGGCAAGCCTATGGTAGGAGTAAGTTCCATGCCGCTCTCGAGTGATTCACTAAAATACATCTTCGGCCAAGTGTTGAGTGATCCCCCGTGAGGTATGTGAACTTGTATATAAATAGAATTTTAAACAGGCATGTTATGCCCTAATAAGTAATTCATCTTATGAAAAGTTTTAAATAAATCATGACGAATAGGATTGTAAATAAATAAAAATAAAACTTAATAAAGAATCTTGGAAATCCCGACACTCTATGACAAGCCCAAAAACCTTATCTTCTACCCATTCCATTTGGGAGTGTAAAGCCATATTATAAAGAGTTTTGCTTGAGGACAAGCAAAGATTCAAGTGTGGGGGTATTTGATGTGTGCAAAATGCAACATATAAATTACATCAATTGTGGCATAAAACTAACCCCTTTTTAGTACTAATGTTGGAAAAAGTGTGTTTTTGTCTTCCTTTTGTATTTTCAGGATTAAATGAGCTCAAATTAACAAAAGAAGCAAAAAGGCAGCTAAATCTAACATAAATACAAGCAAAGGAACAAACGTGGCATGCCCGACCCCACGACAGCATCTTCCCAAGCAAAACAAGAGAACAGAAGGCTGAACACGCCCCGTGTTCAGTGAACACGGGGGCGTGCCCAAGTGTCAGCATAAAAGACAAAGTTGTAAAAGCTTCCATCGCCCACCACGGGGTCGTGCTCAGCGGACACGGGGTCGTGGTCAACTATAAGATTCGCAGAATCCAGGAAAATCTTGATAGTACAGATATGCTTCTGCACACGGGGTCGTGCCCAGCGGACACGGGGCCGTGGTCAACTAATGTAGACAAAAGCAATTAATGAAGACAGAGAAGAGGATGGACACGGGGCCGTGCCCACTGGACACGGGGCCGTGCCCGAGCTTCTGTTCAGCCTATAAATAGGAGTGCTTGGCTCAAGCTCAAACCATCCCTTGACACACCACCTCTCTCACACTTCACCCACCACCACCATAACACCATCATCCACCACCATCATCCATTGTCCATCATAGAGTGTGTGAGTCGTCTCGGGATCCAAGATTGATCGTAAGAGTTCTTGACAATCAAGGCCATGTTTGCCTAAGTCTCTTACATCACTTGGTGAAGACAAAGTGTCTAGTGTAATACTTTTTTTTTAATCTTTTCGCACTTTTTAATTGGTTATGTATTAATGACTTTAATAACTAGTTTCTTATGTTGAAGGTGATTCTTCCTTATCGTTTGTCCGTGGTGTCTTGGCATTATTTTACTGCCTATATAAAATAAAAGATTTTCACCATTCATATCTCCACGGTCTATATGGAGGTATGTTGGCTACCTGGTCGGAGGTTAAGGGAACGGTTTGGTAAGAGTCTTGCCATTGTTCATTGTATAGATCCTGCAAAGGACCTGGGTCAAATTTAGTAGGACCCCCTTCAATACTTAACGGTATTGGATGGCGGGGGTCCAAACTCTTTGATCCCCTCATAAGTTAAACTACTATTAATACTTTAACCCGGCTACTTAGGACTGTATCCCTGCTGACTCAGACTACTTAGCCGAGGGTAACGTCACCTTCAAAAGAGGGGCCTACCACATTATGCATTAATAACTTAATTAATTATCTTTCAATAATCCGACCCTTTAGGATTGTATCCTTGCTGACTCAAACTACTGGGTTGAGGGTAACGCCATCTCCAAAAGAGGGGCCTACTACAATAACTAAGATAATCTCTTAAATAGTGCAAAAGTGCGGAAATAATCAAAGGTTACACTAAACACGAGTCGGAGCCAAGTGATTCATCTTGTCTATCTGTTTTTCTTTTATTTTTATTTTTCAGCATTTTAGTTAGTTTTTATTTTTCTTAGTTTAAAACATTTTTTCTAAACTTTTGATTTGATTAGACGTTGAGGATAAACCGGTATTAAAAGCTCTTGTGTCCTTGGACGACCTCGGTATCTTACCAACACTATACTACGCTCACGATGGGTGCACTTGCCCATATGTGTGTTTAGTGTTAGTAAATATCGTGTTTTATAAATTTAAAACTTGGCTAAAAAAAGTGTTAAAGGGCTTAAAATATACACCTAATATATATAACACTTCACACGCATCACAGGTCATGAGTATTTGTAGTCCAGTAGGTTAGAATGTTAGAGCTGCGCATGTGTTTGTGTTGTGTGTAATCCCATCAATTGCTACATTTGAAAATACCTTGTTAAAATGCTTTTTTAAAAGGTACAAATTAATATAGACGCCAGCAGTGTATATTTTGTGACATCCCAGTTTTGAGTTTATTAATGATGTAGCATGTGTGAGTCTAATTGAAGTCCCATTTTCATCTACTATTACATTCCATGTTGCATAAAAGGGTATCTATATGTCTGTGTTATAACATATACATATATAGTTCAGAAGTTTATAAGGTTATCAAGTATCTATGGATGTTCATAGACAATGTACACGTGTTCTCTACCGGGTCGCAATATGGCATACAGGTTACATCAACTAGTAGTCGAGTAGGTGGCAATGTCTCGAGTTACGCATGTGCATTTTGCATCTGGTATTTTCATGTAGGAAATAGTTTTTAGAATAACACGTTTGTATGTGGTTTTCGTAATGTAAGAGGTACATATGAAACTTGAGTTGCCCACTTGTGCATAGACTAACGTTCGTATAAATCAGACTGTCAAGGATATTTACTATTTTTATAAATGCATAACAAACATCACTGTTACCCTAATATTTAAAACAAAGGAATATTGGATATGGTTAACATTATACCGACTATGATAATACAACATACACCCAACGCAACCAAGCGTATTAATTAGTCTGTTCACCTACACGAGCTAACCCAAAAGTAAAGATACTGTTTAGACACAAAGAAAATAAACTAGACAAATAAAAAGACATCGGCAGTACTAGAAATCTACTTAATTCTGTTAATGCCAGCATAATCATAGGCTTCTTCCAGAATATGTTCGTGATGTATGTTCGCATTCTATGTAATCAACTTCACAGCAAATTTCTTCCTAAGTTATGCTATATTTGTCTTTGCTTTTGCCATTTCAGTTGGAAACCCAACGTCCCAGCGATCTTCAATGATCCCCATCCAAGTTTCCATGTGTCGCATCGTGTATATGTCACACCCCCAAAATCCACACGCGGAGTATCACCGCTTGGAGGCGTGACTGACCAGGATCAAGCCACCAATCATATTGAACAAGCATATAAGTAAACATAATTCAACCAACAATATGAAAGGTGTCCAAAAACCAAAGCATAGTTAAGTGTTTAGCGGAAGCATAATCGTAAAACCCATAGCAAATATTATGTATGAAATAAAGTAATGTTTAAAGCATGGCACACACTGCCATGTCCCACAACGACTGTTCCTCCCTGTGCAAGCTCCATGAGTACCTAATGACCTGCAAGGCATGTAGCAACGAATCAACAACAAAGTTGAGCGAGTTCACAGTTGGTTGTTTGGTTATAGTATTCATTTCATAAATCGTATGTTCGTTTTGTAAACCATGTATCGTATTAATCCGTATCGCGGCCAATCCAGGCATGTGTGCGATGATTAGTGGGGGCTTCCCATGTATTCCAAGACCACGCGTATCGACTGCTACGAAAATGTAAGAGGTGCCCTAAGTCAATGTCTATCAGCATTGACCCTTTGCCCATAGTCCATTAGTACACGCCCGTCCGACTGGCACGGTGTGAGGTTTGTTAAACCTAATAGCGCTATTAACTAATGACCCGCTCGCCATAGGCCTCGGCGATTAAGTCGATAAATGAGGGACTTCCTTTGATAGAGGTGATGGTCTTATGATCGTGTACGTAGGCTTTACGTACGTGCCCTTCAATCCGAGGACAGTAGTAAGTATAACTGTACGTAGGTTTTACGTACGTGCCCTTCAATCCGAGGACAGTAGTAATTAGTTTAATAGTTGTATGAGTAGTTATCCAATCCCATTCCCAACCCCTGGGAATCCCATGCCTTGGCTAGTGTGAACTCACCTTGGTTTGCTCGGCAGATACACAGAAAGGTCAAGTCTAGCTGCTAGTGGTCAACCACGTCCTAACATGGTTACCATACAAGTCAGGTTTTGGTTTCAAGTAGTGCACATAAGTATCACATAAGCTAGCAGATAAAGAACACACACAGATTATGGCAACCACACAATGCACGTTAACATATTAGCAGTCTATTACATAACATCTGATACTTGTACGATCCAAAGGTAAAGCCCAATAAACAGGCGGCCCAACATGTTGTGCGTTCAGCACAGTCTTGTGCGACCCACATCATGTTGTGCGATTCAGATAAACACCCGGCCCAAATAGTCCAAAGCCCAAACATAAAAAATACGCGGCCCAATCTAATAACATGTAAAAGTCTTGTGCGATCCGGATGAGCTTGTACGATCCGGATGGCTTGTGCGATCCAACCGACTTGTGCGATCGGAACCAGCCCAGCCCAATATATATGTCCGGCCCAACAGGTAAACAAACATAATTGACTTGTGCGACTGTGGGTGCCTTGTGCGAATGGACCTCTTGTGTGACCAAGAGGTCTTGTGCGAATGGTTTTAAATTCCGATTTTCATGCACATCAGTTACAAACATTCAATAGTTTCCAATCTTGCAATTATCAATCAACAGTTTCTATCTTAGCTAATATTCGATCAATCCAGTGAATTCTCCCATCAACATTCATGAATCATAAAGCACATTCTATCATAACATTTAATCACCAAAATTAGATCAATGATTCCGAATACTAGCATACTTCCTAAAACATCATCCACTATCCCCTACCAAGTCACACAATCAACCAATCACCAAGTTTCCGGTTTATCATTAACATGTAATCGAGGCATTTACAATACACACACTCGTAACCAATATCCGATTATTGCCGGCTTATCATTTAAACCAAACAGTGGCTATTTAGACGTGCCAGCCCTAATCATCTACATATTCGAACAAACATTTTCTGAAATCAATTATTAAACACAATCATGAGATCATCGATTAACATGAATACTTAACTGATTGCCTTCCATCTAATCTGATTATACATATATGACATTTATAAGTTGCACTCAATTAAACATCACATGCCACTGACAAGACCACATGCAAGCAAGAACTACATACCCGACCACATGATTCCTACTGACAATATTGAATAGAAATCTATGTTATTTGATTAGACCAACACATGGCCGCCATTTACATATCAAGTTCACAAATCCCAAACATAGTCCACCGAATTGTCACATCATATTGACTTTGATATAAATTCCACTAACATTAATAGTTATCCACATCAAGTAATTAGTGGCACAAATATTTCATGCATATCACCGATTTATTAATCATCACAAACTCTACTTATTTTGTTTATACTACACGTATACATCTAGGTTTCATTATCACATGCTCACATGGAATCAGCATTTAACAAATTAAACAAATAAGAGATAGCACTAACCGATGATGATGATGAGATATGGTTGCCGTCAAGTTGAAAAGAAAGAGGCACGGCTCTAGGGTTGGTGAATGATGACTAACAGAATGTATACACCTATTAGTGGGTTGGGCCGAGAAGTAGAACTGGGCCGAAACCCTTTACATGGCTCCCCTTATGGGTTTCGAGTACAATAGGTGTAGCCCGAATGGGCTTGTGCGATTTGAGTCATATAATTATGTACATACACATTCACATAATTCAAACATTTAACTCATAGACATTCATTTAATCAACATATCAGCTAATCACACCAATGTTCACATACGTTACATTAAGCACATAGATAAGTTCTGAAATACGAGTTGTCACATTATCCCCAAGTTGAAAGAAATTTCGTCCCGAAATTTGGTACGTACTCACTGAGGAAGCTAGTTAAGTTGTATGGTTTTCCTGGTTTTCCTGGGGTGTCACAGTATATTCCGCAGTCTTCATAGTTTCCTATGGTTGCCCAACCAATATCCAACCGAACAGGATATCGAGCTCCAATCTCATGGCATCGGGGATGGCGAACACGCTTTAGGTATTTCACAACCACATCTTTCTGCACACAAAAAATAACTTGGTGAATTAAAGAAACGGGACACATGTGTAAACCCTTGTAAGCCCTAATTAACCCTTTAAATTACATATCACCACATAAAGTTCTCAACAAAATTTACTTTCTTCATCTTCAGAACATATAATCGGATCTGTTGCAGTGTTTTTTAAATCTGCCTTTCCGTTTACCAGCTATCCGTTCACTTTTTCTCCCTACATATTTATACTAACACCCTCATTTAACGATATGTAAGACCATTTAACCATCTTCAATTTATTGTTTACCAAATATCACTTACTGGTCCTCATTTTTTATCCTTATAAATCACCTAAGAAAAACCAACAAGAAAAACAACTCAGAATGTATTAGAAACAAACAGGTCTTAGTCTTAATTGAATGAGAAAGTAATAAACAATATTATGGAAAACAAATCAATAAATTGCTACACGTACATATATGTACATATCAGTTTGCCCAACTATAATACACATGTGTACATTGTCTTTTACACATGTGTATTATTACAATCGCTAAGTTCACAGAGTACACCATTTTAAAATTGGCAGAAATACACAACATATGACAATGTTTCATGATGACGTTTGAACAAATACACCTCTAATCGGTTCGTTTTACACAGCACACCTAACTGTACAAAGCAATATTTTGCATGTCATACATATATGTACATTTCAGTTTGTCCAACTTTTTGTCAATTACACATGTGTATTATTACAACCGTTAAGATAATAGATTACACCATTTTATACAAACCTCATTACAAAACATTTTTTTAATAAACAATGAAATCGATTGAGCCAAAAAAAGGCCAAACTACATGAGTTTAAGATACTAGCTTAAGTACACAAAAAAAATCATGATACAACACTATGTAATCAATCCTATTACACATAATCTACTTTGTTCATACACAATAACTAAACCAAACTTTAAATTGAACGGATTTCGCGTTCCTGATGTGGACACATGAACAGGGTATCCATATCAATCGTTCAAGATTTTATAAATGGCAGAAATGCACAACAAGTCACAACGTTACATGCTGAAGTTTGAACAAATACACATGTAATCGGTTCGTTATACACAACAGACTACACCGTACGCTTTATAGTGAAATTATTTAGCGAGATTAGGGCAAAACTACCATAAACATTGGCCCAACAATGACAACAGAATAGAAATAAAAACTAACAAGTAAGAATAATACATTACCAAACAGGAAGAAATACACTACCAATTTACTGATTACACATACCAATCTAAACCATAGCATTTGAATCGAGAGGATCCGTGAATTTACCCCTTCAAATTCCACCCTTTCGAATTGTTAAACTTCCCTAAAATACAATAACAAAAACAAAACACTAAGCATTAGATTTTAGACAGCTTTAACGATAACCAAGTTCTAAAACAGATCTGTATCTGACATACATACAATTATCTTTATTCATATATGTATAATGACATATTTTCCTCTATAAAACAACACACCAAACTAGTAGCACATGACCAATCTCTTACTACACAAGGTGTTTATACACATAAGAACAACAAAACATAATACATATGTGTATAATCGAATAAACCTAAAAAACAGAGTATACATATGTGTATAATCAATTAAACCCATAATACTGAGTATGCATATGTGTATAATCAAATAAACCCAAAAACAGAGTATACATATGTGTATAATCGAATAAACCCCAAAAAAATAGTATAGTGTATAATCGAATAAACCCACAAACAGAGTATACATATGTGTATAAGCCCTAGCATAAACTCATCCTCTCCTCATAATCTGAACAATTCAACTACTATATGAACAATTAATTTCTATACATTATTCTTGATTAATCGAGTGAACACTAACATACACACATCCCCTTAACAAAATCAGAACAAATTAACCACAAACCCACAAATTAAACGAAAATTCAGCAACTAAAAAGAACTTTATTGACCCAAAAAAGCATCTTTTAATGAACAATCAACTAAAACCCTAGCTTTTACAAGCACAAATGGGTAAGAACACTATAATCTACACATGCAGATAGAAAACAAGAGGAAAAAAAGACCAACACTAAGCTTAATACCTTCGATTAGTCGCCAGAAGTTTGAATCGCCCTAGTATACACAATGATTTCAGGAATAATACACTATTCAACGATACCTTGATATAATACTTGTAGAAATTGCTGTTGAAAGAGGGAGATTGAAGAAGATGCAGTGTATTCGTCTTCTGGGTAATGAAGAGAGAAAATATTGATATGTAGATGATTTGATGAAGCTAGGAAGCTATAACTGATAGGCTATTATTATGGGTTTCAAAATTCTACGATTATAAACTGATTATTAGAACTTGCACGGGTTTCAATGGATTTTGAGAACTATTAATTACGATCGTGCCCTTATGCAGTTATTGTAAATCAGTTTTTTTTGTTTTTATTAATTAAAAAATCATTTAAATCCTAAAATCAAGATCTCCTCATCCAATGGTCAGGATCTGTTCATTTTTGTTCACAAAATTAACATTGTTCACTCTTGATCCATACCCTATATATATATATATATATATATATATATATATATATATATATATATATATATATATATATATATATATATATAAAGTTGTGAGAACTAGGCTTTTCAAAAGGTTTTTTCAAAAAATAAAAAAAAAAATAGTTTCTAAAAAATCTTTAAAAAATATTGCTTGTTTCAGCCAAAAAAAAATTAAAAATGCCGCATGCACAAATTTAAATTTGTAAAAAAAATTCATCGTCGTAACAAAATTTACATCAGCGCGTAAACAAAACTTACATCAGGTAAGACTACCGACTCGACAAATTTTTGTTTTTGTTTTTTTACAGATGTGTTTATAATATTTTCATCTACGTTTGTGCAAAAAATTGTGTCCCAACTCGCGCGGGAAGTCGGAGTTCTCATGGTTCTCACAACTCGTGGTGTTTGAGACTTGAGAGGGGTCGTATTCACAAAGATTGACAAGTGAAACCTAACATAAATATGAAATTTCACACCAACATGACATACATAGATAAAAGAAATCATATTAGGCATCTATGCAGAAACGCAGAAACGCAACTCGTTTATTTATGATTGATATAAACGACCAGTCTAACCTAAAGAAACTATTTCTTTTTTCATATTATTTATCAATATCATAAATTTATACCAAAAAATATATAAGTATTTATAAGCAATTACACAAATACTATAAAACTTGTCGCCATTTTACTTTTAGCTTATAAGTTACGAACTAAAATACTCATCCAATTTATGTTTCAACATAGAATAGTGCTTAAAACTTTATAACAACAAATGAAGAGTAAATTGTCATTTTCGTCCTTGTTGTTTGATCATTTTTGCTAGTTTTATTCAAAATGTTTTTTTTCACATATGGATCCTTATAATTTTCAATTCTTGTCGTTTATTGTCCTTATCATCCACATGACTAACTCCCTCAATTCAAAAAGAATTTTGGATGGTCTTAGTTAAGCGGATGATAACAACATCTGAAAACCACAAGAACCCAGATGCAAAAAAAAAAAAAAAAAACCTTTTGAATAAAACTAGTAAAAGTGATTAAACAAACCAACAAGTTTGATATGGACCAACCCATTTCACATAGCAAACCGAATCAAGTATACACTAAATTCAAACTCATAAATTTCGTGTTAGGTTGACATGATCATCATCATTATAATCATACTCAGTAAATCTCATCAATAGCAAAGTTAAGGTAGGATCTGAGAAGGATAAGATGTAGACAGTCTTACCTCGATTTCGTAGGAATAGAAAGACTGATTCTAATGAGACCCCCGGATCGATAAAAGGTTGACATGGTATTTGCTTAAATTCGAAAGAGTAAAAGTTGAAAAGGAAAAATAATCACATTCTAGAACTGATAACGTCAAAGTTCAAACCAAAAACGTAGGCACGTGGATTGCACGTCACATAACTCGTCAACGAGCATAACAAAATGGTCAAAACTCAAAACCACACACAGTCATCTCCATCGTTAAAAACTTGCCGTCGTCCTCTGCTCCGGCCACCGTCCGCCACCGCATTTCTTCTTCATCCTCACACAGTCCAACAATTCTACTCAAAACTCAACAAACAAACCCTAGGTTTGAGCTCTCGTAGCGACAATTACACATGGCAGGCACATCGCTTGCCGGATTACAGGATCATCTCAAATTAGCCAGAGAATATGCACTCGAAGGACTGTATGACACTTCCGTTATCTTCTTCGATGGTGCCATAGCTCAGATCAACAAGTAATATTCTCTCTCTCTCTGTTTCGTCATCAGTTACAGTTTTATGTACATACACACTCGCATTATACTTTATTCTGCAGTTCAAGTGTTCGACGATATGTGTGTGAAGAAAATTAGAGGATTAGTGGTTTTGTACGGATGTTTGAGTAATTTTGATTAGATTTTACAGAGATCTGTTGGTAGATTAGATTATTCGTGCATTTCAAGTGTTCGATGATATGTGTTTGAAGAAATTTAGACGACTAGTGGTTTTTCACAGATATTAGAGCAGTTTTGATTGTATTTTTGTGGAGATCTGTTGGTAGATTGGGTTCTTTGAAGATGACCTAGATCTAAGAACGGTAGGTTAAGTATCGGATCTGTTAGGTTTTGCAGTTGAAGTGAATACTGAAAAACTAGTTCAGGTTTCTGCCATTTTTATTGCTTGATATTATTGAAATTTGAAAATCAGTATCCAGATATTTTAACCTTTAAGTTTATCGGCTGTGTTTTGTTACAATTCATGATCATTCTGATACTGTTAGATACATAGCTTTTTTATTTTGAAGAAATTTAGACGACTAGAGCAATTTCGATCACGTTCTACACTATGCAGTTAAAGCAGTCCAAAATCGAATAGCGGTCAATGTCCGCTATATGATATATAGGTTATAGCGGTGGTATAGCGGTGATACAGCTGTAATTTTATACCATGCATAATTTATGTATTTTTATATATATATAAATATATCTTTGAAAATTATTAATAGTAATATCAAAATTCATAGTAATATCATTCCATTATCAAAAACCCGTTGCAAATCAAATACTAATAGTAACTTTGAAGTATTTAATTTAAGAATTAACACAATCAAACACTGTTACTGCTATAACCGCTATAGGTCACCGCTATAGCACCGCTATAGTACCGCTATAGCACCGCTATAGCGGAATTTAGCGCCGCTAATAGCGGAACCGCTATAGGCCACCTCTACTTGGACTGCTACACACCCTGAGGTCCGCTAACCGCTATAGCACCGCTATTGACTGCTTAGAGTTAACTTCTACAGAGATCTGTTGGTGGATGATATTTTTTTGAAGAAAAACAAGCCCTTGATTTAAGACCGGTAGGTTAAGTATCAGATCTGTTGCTTTAGGGGACATATGTAGTTTTGCAGTTGAAGTAGATACTGAATAATTAGTTTAAGTAGTTTAGGTTTATGTTATCTTATTACTAGGTCTTGCTGAAATCAGTATCTAGATTTTTGTCTTTTTTGGCTGTGTTTTATCGTGAAACATGATCATTCTGATACTGTCTTGGATACAAACCTATTTCTATATTTTTGAAGGCATTTAAGCACTCTGGATGATCCTATGGTCCGTGCAAAGTGGACAAACGTAAGAAAAAACCTGTTAGAGGAAACCGAGGTTGTAAAGCAATTAGACGCTGAAAAGGGGTCTTTGAAGGAGACTATAATGGGCAGAAGGCCTTCTTCACCTCCAATTTCCGCAAAGAAATCTTCTTTCGTGTTTCAACCACTGGATGAGTACCCAACTTCTTCCGGTGCTCCTCCCATGGACGATCCGGATGTGTGGAGACCGCCAAGTCGAGACACCTCAACTAGAAGATCCGTAAGAGCTGGTCCAGGGGCTACAAGAAAGACGGCACAGGACGGGGCTTGGGCTCGCGGTTCTGCCACGAGAGGCGGTGCAACGGCTCGTGGAGGGAAGGCTGGTGCTTCTAGCAGGGTTAACCCGGGAGCTAAAACATCAACTACTGGGAAGAAAGGAGCCGGTTCAGGAAAACCATCCACAGGGAAAGATGATGCTGTGGTAAGTTTTGCTTATTATATATGTAGTATGTTATACATCCTATTGAGTCTAAAATTAGGATTCTGTTTTTATTGTTTATTCACTTGTGATAATCAGAATGGTGACGCTGAAGAGGGGAAGTCAAAACGTGGGCAGTATGAAGGCCCTGATGCTGACTTGGCGGCAACGCTCGAAAGAGATGTCTTAGATGCCGCCCCTGGAGTGAGATTTGATGACGTGGCAGGACTGAGTGAAGCCAAAAGACTACTAGAAGAAGCTGTGGTTCTTCCACTATTGATGCCTGATTATTTCCAGGTATTGTACATGCCTACATGGTTTGAAGATTTCATCTAGGGGTGTAAACGAACTTGTTCATGTTCGTTCATCAAGGAATGAGCATGTGCACGAACGTTTACCGAACGAGATTTCTTGTCCGTGCTCCTTCATTAAGGAAATGAACATGTTCATGAATTGTTCACAAACACTTACCAAACGCAAATGAACACAAACGACGTGTATGAACAAAATCTGCATTTTCATCGCAAATAGTTAGTTACCAATAATCCATCACAAAGTAAATAAGCATTTAACATAATTATCCAAACACAACTGACATAATTATCGTAAACATGATTAACACAAAATTAACAAGTTTGTCAAGCTTTCACGCAAACTGAAATTGAAATGGTCAAATGAGGGATGCTGGGAGAGGCGTATAGTATAACTAGGGTTTCAAATTTTTAAAAACTAAAGGCAAAAAACAAAAATACAACATATGAAAATCTTTAAATGAACGAACACAATGAACACATTACCGAACGTTCACGAACATAAACGAGCGAAGACAACCTCTGTTCATGTTCGTTCGTTTAACTTACGAATGAAATTTCTTATTCGTGTCCGTTCATTTGTTAAACGAACGAACATGAACAAACTACCCGCCGAACGGTTCTCGAACGGTTCACTGAACATTCAGTTCGTTTACAGCCCTAATTTCATCTCGAACGGTTCACTGAACATGCTTTGCCATCAATATATTAATCTTAATCTTTATATGTATATTATACAGGGAATCAGGAGACCGTGGAAAGGTGTTCTTATGTTTGGTCCACCTGGCACTGGGAAGACACTACTAGCTAAAGCCGTTGCTACCGAGTGTGGCACCACATTCTTTAACGTTTCTTCTGCTAGCTTGGCTTCCAAATGGCGCGGAGAGAGTGAACGCATGGTTCGATGCTTGTTCGATCTCGCCAGATCATACGCACCAAGCACAATTTTCATCGATGAAATCGATTCTCTTTGTACTTCCCGTGGGTTAGTGTTTTTCCTTTTCACTGTTTACAACGGGTTCAAATCTACGTTTATGCATCGGGCCATTTTGTTCAAGAAGGATTGGTTGATTTGTGCAGGGCCTCAGGGGAACACGAATCTTCTAGAAGGGTTAAATCTGAAGTTTTAGTTCAGGTGGATGGTGTAAACAACACAGGCACTAATGAAGATGGTAGTCGCAAAATCGTGATGGTTTTAGCAGCTACAAATTTCCCATGGGATATTGATGAAGCATTAAGGTTTCGAATCTTCCATCTTTTCACTTAATAAATATAAATAGTTTAATATTAATGAGTAAAATGCCATTTTCATCCCTGAGGCTTGGCCAGTTTTGCGACTTTCGTCCAAAGGTTTGTTTTTCCGCATCTGGATTCAAAAGGTTTGAGATCTTGTCATTTTCATCCGGCTCGTTAACTCCATCCATTTTTCTCTGTTAATTCAGGGTTATTTTCGTCTTTTGTGCTAAAATAAAGGGCAATTCGGTCTTTTTCAGGGGTATTTGGTCTTTTTACATAAAGTGAAAAAGAATAAATTGCCCTATAAGTTAGCAAAAGGACGAAAATACCCCTGACTTAACGGAGAAAAATGGATGGAGTTAACAAGCCGGATGAAAATTGCAAGATCTCAAACCTTTTAGTCGTTTAGATGCAGAAAAACAAACCCTTGGACAAAAATCACAAAACTGGCCAAACCTCAGGGACGAAAATGGCATTTTACTCAATATTAATCTTTGTTTCTTTATCTCGCGGTTATTGCTATTATACAGGCGACGTCTGGAAAAGCGAATTTATATTCCTCTGCCTAATTTCGAGAGTAGAAGAGAGCTAATAAAGATCAATTTGAGAACCGTTGAGGTAAAGTCACTGACAGTTTGAAATGTCCTAAATATGCACGGGTCTAACATGTACCTTAATGTTTATCAGGTATCTGCTGACGTGGACATTGATGAGGTGGCTCGTCGAACAGAGGGATATAGTGGTGATGATTTGACAAATGTATGCCGAGATGCTTCCTTAAACGGGATGAGACGTAAGATAGCAGGGAAGACACGCGAAGAAATTAAGAACATGTCTAAAGAAGATATCTCAAAAGATCCTATTGCAATGTGTGACTTTGAAGAGGCTATCACGAAGGTTCAGCCTAGTGTATCTGCTGCAGATATCGAACGCCATGAGAAGTGGTTTGCTGAATTTGGATCTGCTTAATAGGGATCAGAGTCGATGCAGGTTCGTGAACTACGTTTTTTATCTATTCTCTTTTTTTTCATGTTCTGCATGTTTTGAGTGCTGAAGTGTGAAAAATACCATGATTGCTGTCAATTCGCTTGTTTTGTGCATCTTTAAGAGTGTAACCTTGCACGATTGTAACTTTCTATTTAATTTGATCCTACTTGTAGTCGATTCCAGACTCGGTTTATTTGAAACACCACAGTTGCAGGGTGTTAGAATGTATAAATGGTATGCTGAGCCTCACACTCTAATGGGTTCATAAGGCTTCGCTTATATAATCTATATATAAGAATATGTGCAATTACATGGCATCATAGGTACCTTTTGATACTCGAACAAACTGGGATATATGGCTAAAACTGTTCTAAATATTTTATTATGTTTAACTGAGATAGAACACAAACCGTGATCTTTGATTCCATGCTAAAGCTAAAGTGGGATTATGATGGTATTTAGAGAACACTTTAAGCTATTTGAAATACCGAACATACTGTTTATTACCAATAGCTACCACTCTAGCCAACACCATCCCATCTTTTATCCGCCAATCTGCCATCTCTACCTATATAACTCATAAAGGATAAAGTTTGTGTTAGGCTCCAAGTTAAAACTTAGGTTTCGAAATGTATATCAATTTCAAAGTTAAAACTTAGGTTTCGATAAAGGTTGAGCCTATATCAATTTCAAAGTCAAAACTTTGGTTTCGAAAAAGGTTGAGCACTCCTAGTATGGTGGTATGGTATGTTCATGTTGTTCTGCACTCCCCATCCAGATTTTGCTTCTCTTTCTTTAGCCCACTTTTGCTTTTCGCAGATATTAGTTTGTAACTGAATTCATAATATACATGTATGTATGATTGACGACGTTAATGGCGGAGCACTTATCAAGCTTGAGTACAAATAAAAGCTCGAAACATATGACTAGCCTGGTCGAGCTCATAAGAATCTGACTCGAGTTCACATGGTCAACCTCATGAAAACTGACTCCTTTATAGCATGCAAGTACTCTTGTATATTTGAATTGTTAAATTTAATTAATATCATATTTATGACTGCGAACTAGTCAAGCTTTCATCAAGTAAATTGAGCTCGAGCTCATTCAAAATGAGAGAACGAGTTGAGCTTTGCATAACTGATGAGCAATTTGAGCTATTTCATCTTCCTAAATCCCAGAGATTTACATCATGACAGTCGTTGACACCTCATCCACCAGGCTAAAGTGGAAGATAGTCAAGCCTTGCTTTGAGTCGGTAAGATAACACTATCTAGCAGACTAGTAGATCTGTTTTCCTTTGATTCTTTGAACGCAAACATCGATCAATAGTCACAAATCTTAGTACATTACCACGAAAGAGAACATCGTTAAGATGTTTTGGAATCAGTAACTCGTGATCCAACATCAGTAATAACAATATACAAACCAGAATGATGTATGATGTTATATTTACGTCGATCATCATATGAAACAGCTCTCAGACAATAACCACCCAACAACAGGAGCAGATATGTGACACTAATTTACGGAACATTACCCGATAACCTTAACAGCATATAACATAGCCTGATTCTTTATCATTTGCAACCTAGATATACGAGTTCACTGCAACAGGAAAGCTCAGAATTATATTCAAAGATAAGAGATAAATTTAATATGATAAAAGTGGAAAAAACGATTGCATTTTACCGCAGGACAGCAATCTTGACGTTCAATTGTTTGATTGTGTATGTTCATTACAACCTCACATGATAACTTGGCCTGTTTATAAAAAAAAAGAAGCGGTTGAGATATTATCAGAAACAACTATTTGCCAGATCGAAATTGAAGATAAGGCAGATATACATGATTCAAGGCTCTATATTATATACAAATGTATGAATCATCGAACTGACCATTTGTAAAGAGTTAAAGCCATTCTATTGTGCAAACAATGATAAGGGGGGTAGGGGCGCCCATCACTCACTACCCACTCAACATCCAATCAAGTTCCGCCACATCATCAAGCTTTATTCCATCACTAGTGATGGATTTTAGTGGAAATGCCCATCACTCACCACACCCAACAATTTCCCTCAAACAATCAAGCGTGATGGTGGCCACGCGTGCTCAAATCCACGAGTGATGAGGAGTGGCGGTGGTGTATCACTTGCTATAACTCGTGATGGTGGTGGTATAACGGGGAGCCCTGTAACACCCCAAAAATGGGTTTGGTAATTTAAACCCGGTTAAAATAAAGGAACGGGTAAAAATACTGTTAGGGGTAAAAATGAACCCGTAAATGAATATTAACTAGGAATAATTAACCTAGTTGAATATTAGTAGAGTTGGTATTAAACGAAGGGTTGTAGCCTTATTTAATTAAAACGAAACATGAGGGACCAAAGTAAACAACTTGAAAGTTGTTTTATTAAAAGAAAACAACACACACATACACACACATCGTGTGTGTGTTCATCATCGAGCAGGGAAGGCTCCATGGGAGCCAAAACCCTAGTTCTTGAAGAATCTCCAAAATGAAAGGCTAAACGAAGCCCAAATTCACAACCGAACATGAATTAATGATCACCTTCACAAGGAGATCATAAGGTATGTCTTAAAACTTAGATTTGATGATCTTGTTTGAAGTGGGTTATGATCAATCCATGAATTTGTATGAAATTAAGGATGTAGAGGTGTTAGAAACACCAAATAGAACTTGTGTTATGAATAATTTCAAGTAATTTGGTGATTTAGAATGAAACCCATTGCATGAGTGTGAAGATGATGATCATGATGAACTTGTAGATGTTATAGTGTGATCTTGTAATGTATAAGGTGTTATATGGTAGACTGAGATAGATAAACTTGATGTGGAAATTATGATTATGAGATTTTGCTTGAATGTGATGGTTCATAAGATGAAATAGGGAAGAACATGCTTAAAGCACTTGTACATTATGCTTAGAAAGTGATATGCACACCAAGTGTTTGATGAAATGCTTAGGAGAAAATGATAAGTGGGATTGTATGCTAATAATGAATAATTGTTTGTAGGATGTGTTGATGATGTATTAGACAATAGATTTGTATAAGGAATGTGTTTTGAATGGATTACAAGTAGGAAATTAGTTTGATAAGATGATATGGTAAGAAACCTTCCTTAAAAGGTATGTATGCTCATGTATGCTAATCATGTTATGATGAATGTGATGACATGTACGGATAGGAGTTATGTCAACATGGGCACAAGCATGGAAGGCAACGGGCCAAGGATAAACACGGAAGCTATGCTTGAACTTGGACGCACGAGGTAAGTGAACTCCGAACTTACCCTTTTGTTTGGTACAGTAGTTATGATATATGGTAATTATTGAATGTAGTGTGAGAAGATATGAATCGATGTTGTTACTAAGCTAAGTTTTAGTACAAATGAGTTGGGATTGGTTAAGAAAGAGATTCGATTAAGATTGGGTAAGAAAGGGAACTTACATAATGAATTAGGCATAAAGATGATTTAAGGAGGTATACATGTAGGATGTAAATTGTAAGTACATGTATAAATAGAAAGTGAATACATGCTTGAGTGAGTATTTAATTATATGTTGAATGAATAAGATGAGTTATGGGTATTCGAGAATATGTTTGTATGAAGGGAAGCTAATGATACTAACCGTTTCTATTGAGAATTAATGTAAAGTATAGGCATGTTAACAATGGAAGTGAAGGTTAACTCCGCAATCCGATGCTAGTGATCGAATGGATGCATGAAGGGGCTGGTATAAGAGAAAGCAGGATATGTTGACGCCTTGCTATGCATGTGTTAAGATTTACTTTTTATTATGTCACCTGTTGTTAATAATTTGACTGAATGTGGTGACTGCAGGCCGTACAGGGTTTTGGATGTTTCATCAAGAAGTGTACGCGGTTGAAGATCGAGTCAAGTCAAGGATTGTACGTGGGGGGTATATGTGGTCACTTAATTTGATATAAGTATATTAGTTTTTGATTAATTTATAAAAAGGGATTGATGTATTTAAGTGAAAGAAAGATTATCATGTAAGAAATTTTAGGTTTGTACTTTCCGCTGCAAGTTAAGGGTAAAAACGTGATTAGGGCGTCACAAGCCCCGGGTGGCCTAAAGGGATTAAGTTGAAAACTGCTATAATGGTGTCACCAAAAAACATAACTTTATGACCCTTGTTACTTCAGTAAGCTAAGACACCAAACCAAAACCTTGTAAGTTGTATCACATGATCACCTTCACCTTTGTTACCAAGAGACGTATATCAAGCAAGCAGAGCAACATAAGCAAAAGAAATGCACAAGCTGCTATGCAGCAAAGACAGATTCTTTTAAAGTAACCCAGATATACATTAAAGTTAGAAGATCATTGCAAACCCAACTTGGCTAATGCACTATTGTGAACAACACGGTGTTCTTATTCGCTGACTAACAACAAATTCCCAATATCTAATAAAGAAGTCATGGACTGCAGGCTAAATACTGAGATACAGATCGCGATGGCTTAATATACACCTGAAACTTGTACTAGATAGATATTCAATTGCTAGTTGCTACTACTTCAAATTGGTGAATTTCAAGTTTTTATAATGCTTTAGTTTCTCAAGAGTGAAAATGTGAATATAAAGAATGCACAGCTGACACAATAAAGCCCAAATACCAATCAGTATCTACAAAAAACTCCATTGACTGTACTAGACCGTCCACGAGTAGGGCTGTAAACTTACCGAACAAACACGAACAAGGCCTTGTTTGTGTTCGTTCATTAAGGAATGAGCTTGTTCATGAACTGTTCCTGAACGCTTACCGAACTAGAATTCTTGTTCGTGTTTGTTCATTAAGGAAATGATCGTGTTCATGAACTGTTCACGAACACTTACAAAACGCAAGCTGCCTAATTAGTGTTCGACTGTTTTCCTAAATTAATGTTGTCTAAATTAACGTTTCTTGTTCCCAATGTTGTAAACCCTAATCCATTAGTATAAACAATTGGAAACCGGAATGTTTATCAACTTCTGATGGTGATTTACTCAGCAATACAGAACATATAAATGAAGCAACTTAGCAATCAATTAATCGAATTACGAATCATAGAGATCAATCAGTATATTAAAATTTGCTTATAACATAATGCATTCAATCAATCAACCAACGAAACAAATGCAGATACCTTAATCGGAAGATCAAACAGCACAACTCCAAGACCACCACGAATCTCCGAAACCGTAGTCAACGGAATCTCACCTCTCAGCAAATCCTCAATCAAAAAAACCGCCTGAGAAACCACTACCGCTCCGTCAAGAACAAGCGTCGCATCAATATATGACGTACCAAATGCCTTCACTTTTCCGTAATCTGACGTCACAAACCCTAGCCTCTCTCCTCTATAATCAACCGACACATTGAGCGATTTATAACTGAGAGAGTAAACATCTGGATTCCGAACCTTGATCCGTACAGCTAGCACAATATCGAGCGAGATCGGAGCAGTGTTGACTTTGAAGCGATCGAGACGAAGGTTGACGACTTGCAGGTACGGATCGGATGGCCAGAGGAGGAAGAGAGCGGCGGAGAGGAGGAGGATGGTGATGGCGGAGTAGAGGTAGCGGCGGAATAATCGCTGCCGTCTACGGCGGCCGGAGGAGGAGTAGAAGGGTAAAACGACGTAGTATTGGGGTTGGGGTTGGGGAGGAGTGGAAGGAAGAGGATCGTATGGGTAGGTGGATGGTTCGGGTTTTCCGGTTGTCATGGTTACAAAGATTGATGAAATGGTTTTGTCTCTTCTTGTAATAAAGAGGTTTTATAGCTCGTATATTCGGTATCGATCTGGTATCATGTTCATCCCTACCTATAAGTACACTAAAACCATGGACCTCACCATTTTACTTCATCCACCTTAGACAGCCCAGCCTTCATATCGGTTTCGACAAAGGTTTGCAGCTAGGCAAACTACTCGTGCATGACTAATGGGTGGTGGCGGTGTTGCCGCGCTGCAACGAACCCACAACCCTAAACGTGTGAGGTGCCCGAGCCCCTTATTGGTTTTGTTTTAGAGTTGGTTTTTTTACCTAACTTTTTGTTAGTGGGTTTCAATATTTTTAAGACCAAAAACGGTTTGGTTTAGAGCTTATTTTGAAAACCAACTGTATGAAACTAGATCCGACTGTAAGAAAATATTATATCTATATTTTTTCTAACATTTCATATTATATATCATTTCACTTAATTAAAATTAGTTTTGACTCTATTAAGTAAATAAAAAGTAGGGCTAAGCCCATTGTGTGTTTTCTCCTTCTTTTTGGTTTTCTAACTTCCAGATTTCTAACCCTAATAAACTAATTAGAATCAAAAAACCAAAACGAATATGATGGTAAGGTATCAATAATTCAACCATAAGTTTAGGAATCTTGTATAAAAGCCCAATGCGCTTCAAACCGAAACCAAACTTGGTTTTGGGTTAAAAAACTGTTACTAAGGGTGAGAGCCGAGAGGGGCACTCCTCTCTTAGGGGAGTGACCTCTCTTACACACACCCAATCAGCACGCGTCACGTCAACTCCCCCTTTAACTCCCCCCACACCCTCAATTTGATGGCGGCACTCCTCTCTTGGGGGACTTGTTTTTTTTTTTTTTTATTTGTTGTAATTATGCATGTTTATAAATTAAACAAATATTAATAAAATACATTTCATTAAATTAAAAATAAAAATTACATTCAAACTAGAAAAATAAAAAAACAAACTACTCGTCGTCGGAATTCACTTCAAGGTGAGGTAGATCTAAACGTCCGAGATGCTCAACGAGATCGTGTTTTAGTCTCCAATGCGTTTCTTCGTCAATGAGCTCACTAAAAGCTGTATCATCGAAGACGGGTTCGACTGGAGGATCTTGAATGTGTACCGGTGCTATCGCTCTTCCATCGTCTTTTATAATCATGTTATGTAAAATAATGCACGTATACACGATGGACCTTATCTTTTTCACCGTTTTGGAACGCATTGGACGATTTAGTATTCCCCACTTCGCCTTTAACACACCAAACGCCCATTCCACATCTTTTCTTGCGGCCTCGTGTTGCCTCTTGAACTTTTTTTCATTCGGGATGTGAGGATATGGAAAAGACTTCACAAACACGGACCAGCTAGGGTAGATCCCATCAGTAAGATAATACCCGCGTTTGTATAAGTGGCCGTTCACTTGAAATGGACAATTTGGCGTCGTTCCGTTTCGTTGAGTAAGAAATAACGGAGATTGTTGGAGCACGTTGATGTCGTTTTATGAACCCGCCGGGCCACAAAAAGCATGCCAAACCCACAAATCTTGAGACGTCACCGCCTCTAACATAACTGTCGGGTATTGATGATCGCTTCTCATATATTGTCCACGCAATTCTGTGGGGCACATTCTCCAGACGAAGTGTGTACAATCCAGACTACCCAACATACCAGGTAGGTGATGTCTCTCCTCATGAGCCTGATACAATAGCGCAACGTCGTGGCTCGTTGATCTACGTAAGAATTCACCGGCATACAATCTACAGACCGTCTTGCAGAAATAATCAAGGCACTCACGAGAGGTCCTTTCAGCCATATTTAAATACTCGTCGTTTTCGTCTGGTGGATTACCGGTTGCAAGTTGTTTAATCGCAGAAATAACCTTTTGCAACGCCGTGAAACTTTTCTTAATTCTCCCGTCCAAGCCCTCTTGAAACCACTCGTTATTCGCTTCCACGTCACTAACAATTTTTAGGAACAAAGACTTGGACATACGAAACCTCTGACGAAAAATATCGGCATTAAATTTTGGATTATCGACAAAATAATCGGCCATGAGTGTTTTGTGGCCTCCCACACGATCTCGACGGACAACTTTTTTTTTACTAGACGATGCCGTGTCTAGTAGCTCCGCTTGTTGGATGAGATTTTGGAAGAAAATTAAACTACTATCGCTTGACGATGAATCTTCATCGTCGGGAAACTCGGGCAGGGGAGAAAAAAAGGGGAACTTGGAATCCATTTTTTTAAAGATTGGTTAAAAAATTAGATGAGTTGAATGGGTGAGAGTTGTTTTGGGTTTGAAAAATAAAAAGATTGAAGTGGTAGTATTTATAGGGTTTAGGAATTTTTTTTTAATATATAACGGCTATATAGCCGTTTGAAAATTGATTCCCCTCATCGGTGAACACCCACCGCTCCCATTCCCCGATTAGCTTCCCCGAGGGGTCGGCGGCGGTGTTCCCGCTCGGGGACTTCCCTTACCGCACCCCTCCCCGCTAAGTGCCCCGGACACCCTAACGGTTTGGTTCATGGTTTAACATAAAAACCAGAAAGAACAAGACCATAAACACCCCTAGACTTTTATGTACATAATTATATTACTTTCAAAACAATGATTTCATTAAAACACCATACCTTATTGAAAATGACAAAATCTATACTATATAAAAGAAACCTGATTTGGGACACATGTCATTCAATAAGGGCATCAATAATTTATTGATAAATTTTAAATTAAAAAGATTTAAATATTATATTAGAATTTTATTTTGATTGTAAATCTAAAGTCTAAAATGTGTTTTAAATCTAATCTATAATTTATGGATTTAATTTTGATTTGAAATTATTAAACAAAAACCCATAAAATTAGTAACAATTTAATCAATTTCGTAAGTTTTACTTTCCCTTCTAGAATCAAATTAGATTTTTTGTGATAATTAAAGTTTTGTCAAGAATATAAAAAATCATTAATTAATATTCAATATATTACATCAAATATTTAGAATTAAACTCCACTTCATTCTAAATACTATGTATGTTTTTTTACTCTTCATATGCTATGCATATTATCTATGTCACATAGAAAACATCATGTTTTTTTTAGATAAGTTTACCATGTCAAATAAGTAATATGCATATTATCTATGTCACATAGAAAACATCATGTATTTTTAGATAAGTTAGATATATGTGTTTTAAAACAAGGTAAACTCTTAACATACATATTTTTTCCTATTATAACTAAGATGTAGAGGTCTGTGAAAGGTATCTTCACATTCGGAATGTCATAACTTTTTTTTAAATTATATTTACTTAGTTGTCGTATGGTGTCTCATGTCTTTATTTTTATTTTTTCACTTATATATATGTTTCATTGGTTCAATTGTACATGTAAAGTATTAAACTATACATAGTATTTTCTCAACTATAGTTAATTGGTTTTATTGATTCAACTTTTGTCTATTCATTTACATTACTTTTATCATTCTAGAAGTCCTCAGATCTTTCAAATGGTATGGGGCATATTACATTATCAATAGTTTTTATTGGTTTCTTTACTAATTGTGATAAAAGTAATTATTTTGTACAATTCATATTGGTTTATAGCTTTGAATACGAGCATACCTTATATTAATGTTAATGATAGCAAAAGTGAGGAAACTATATTTAGATGGTAGAAAATATAATATTATGCCAACATTAACCCGTCAAAATAACATATTATCAAATAAAATCAGACACGTTACCTTTGAACAAGAAAATGTCACAATAAATATTAGTAGTGGTACAAAATTTTAAGTTTCTATGACAAATCCTAAAACAAATAACAGATCATATTATTATGAATGACTATACAAACTTCAATATTTATTTCGTATTTGGTCTACATATTACTCTATATTATATATACTTAGATCATATTATGAACATATTTTTTTTTATTTCACATTATAATTATGATTCACCCTGTGTATTACACGGGGCGATAACCTAGTATGATATAAGTTAATCTGAGGAAAAAAGGGGGGTCTGGTTAAAACGTACTCTCAATATAAAAGGTAAACTTAATGTATGAGGGATAGTATTTCTCAGTGGTATAAGTTAATAGTATAAGTTAATGTGGGGAAACAGGGGGGCTGGGGCCTGGCTGTCGGGCCCCAACTAAGATCTGCCCATGGGAACGCTCGGTTAATTACCGAACATATGGACAGTTAGTTATACCTTAATATCTGATTTTAATAAAATAAAATAAAAATCAAATTTGAAGATTTTGCAGAACGGTTCAAACCGACAGAACCAGATTTACCGGCGGTATATAACAAATACCGTATTCTAGTTTTACCAGCCTTTTTCGTACCAGGTTCGTGTCTTATATCCGGTATTAGCGGCCAGTACATACGGGTATTTAAAATATTGATTTAAAGAGTTAGTTCAACAATCTTAAGTCAAAATTTAGCATACGTTATTTTCTGCTTTGAAGGCAACTTACCAAAGCGACTCATTTAACATAAATGCATTTAAATAACTTCCAACAACCTACCTCACATGTTATATGTTGTTCATGAATCTCGTCTTTGTCGTCTTTTATTCCATTAGTTGTTCGTTTTTGCGAACATTTGTTGTACCGATCTTCAAATTTTCAGGATTTTCGTGTTAGCTCTCTTCTTGTTATCCACATCTCTTTTTCATCCAAATTTCCACAAATTCATTGGCATTGATAAAAGTGTCCATGACAACTCCAAAGTTGTGGATATCGGTTCTTGCACTTTCTTCCGGAAGCTCCTCGAGAAAGTCATGCAATGTTCTTAGAAGTGTTTGAATTAGTTGATGTGGCGCAACTTGTTGCCCGTTTACCTTCTATTTCGATGTAATTTCTATTTGGAGTGTTAATGAAAATTTTGATCCATGATAGGATAACATCTAAAAAAAATCTAATCCTAATGAAACAGATTTGATGCAGGATGGTAATTTTGATCTACTATTGGTAAGACGCATCGGGATTGTTGGGAAACAAGCGGTCTCAGGATCCCCAACAACCCTCCCAAAGCTAACAATAGAGAAATATAACTGAACACAAGAATATACGTGGTAACTCCAAAACCGGAGAAAAACCACGGGCCTCCAGAGAGAAAGATCCACTATGCGACAAATTTTTACAATCACATAGACTAATCTCTCAAGCCTCCCCCCACCCAATTACAACCACACTCTCCAAAGCGTTACTAAAACCTTTCTACACTCTAAGACAAGAGAACTAGCAAAGAAAGAAAGAACCAAACCAAACACTTCAAGTGTATTTTTGGTTGAGGCACCTTAAAACCAAAGCCTTGGACTTCTTTTATAGGCTTGAAGTCCTCCCAAGCTTTCATCCTTGCACCAATGTGGGATCAAACACTTCAAGTGTATTTTTGGTTGGGGCACCTTAAAACCAAAGCCTTGGACTTCTTTTATGGGCTTGGAGTCCTCCCAAGCTTTCATCCTTGCACCAATGTGGGATGGGAACATTTTTCATATAGCCAAAAACTCAACAGGGATAACATCTAAATAGTAGATACCGCTTGAATGGAAAGGATCCGATGCAAGGTGACAAGATGCATCTAATCTAGTTTGGGCCATAATTGTTTTCCATGCACTTAATCACCTTTGAATCTAAATCCTAACAAACATAGGGACCACCAGTAACAAAATAACCAACTTAACAATGACAGGATAACAATATAAGGTTCGGGTAGGGGGATCACAATCCTCGGCAACATAAGCTAATGGTATATATAGACCACATTGTGCAAGTAGGTAATCATCTTGTCATACCCAATCACTCGCTCATTATCAATTTTATCATACTCATACCGATTATCACGCATAAGAGTGGTCCCAGAGAAACTATACTCATACCCATAAAAGTCTCATCATGTGTTATTGGAGTTGAGACTTGAGAGACAGGGGCGAAGCTTACAAGGGGCGGGGGGCGGGGGGGGGGGGGGGGGGGGGGGGCGCCCGCCCCCCGGGATTTTTCGCTCAGTAGTGTTATATATGTAGTTTTCGTATAGAAATTTGTAGGTATATAGGTTTTCACCCCCCCCCCCCCCCCTCGGTTCTATAGAAATTTTTGGGTATTCTATAGAAATTTTTGGGTATATATGTTTTCACCCCCCCGGCCGAAAAATCCAAGCTTCGCCACTGTTGAGAGAGATCATCATATTAGTATTAGTGAAATATTTCTTCACGCTACAATATATATGTGTATTAGTTGGTTACTCTAGACTAGATTTAATAAAAAGTTAAATTATTAGTCTCAATATATGACAAGGAAAATTAGTGTTGTTTGAAGATAAAAAGATTCGTTGCTTCAGGATAATAAGATTCGTTGTTTGCATGTGAGAGAAGATGCCTTACTTGGTGGGTTTTGGACTTTTGTGACCCATCCAAACTATTTGTTGGTTTATAGCCTTTTCTAACCCCTGAGATGTCTTGTTTATCACTTCACATGTTTATGTTAGTTAATTAAAATTTTAAAATATATGGGTTTTTAACAACTTTTTTACCCCAAGATACCACTTAATCATCCTCCACTTTCAAATATATCAATGTCAATGGATAATAAGGCCATAAATGATTAGATAGTCATGTTTCTATAACCTTTTGAAATGGTTCTTGTCTGTCTTGAAATTCTTATACAACTTTAAGGTATATACACATGTGAACACACAGAGCATTTGAAATCTATGTATTGCTTCATATCTACTTTTGAATATAATGGATTTTAGTAATCTATACATGATTGTATATCCTGTGTGTCAGAAGTGTTGCTTGGATTCTTTTGGGGAGCATGCAGTACATTGCAAAGAATTACCGGGGTTTAAGTATCGCCATGATTTAGTTCGCGATGTGCTGTATGATGTCCTTAAGCGAGCAGGGGTCTCGGCAAAAAAGGAAGCTCCAGTGAACTTCTTGACTGATCCATTAGAAGGGAGATCTACGCTACGGCCCGCTGACATTCTTGTTTTTGGATGGGAAGGAGGGAAACACGCGTGTGTCGATTTGACAGGTGTGTCCCCCCTCGTTGGGCTAAGGGATCACGGTTTTGTGGTGGGACAGGCGATAACCAAGGCAGAGGCGGGCAAAGTAGCTAAACACGAAAAAGCTTGTATCGAGAATCAGCACGTGTTCGTCCCGTTCGCTTTCGATACATTTGGCGCTCTCGCCCCTGACGCGGTGCGATTCCTAAAGCGAGTTCAACAGGTGGTAAGTAGTAACACCACACATGTTAAGGGGCAGAATTTTGTGTTTAGCAGGGTAGGGTTTGCCATTCAGAAGGGGGTAGCGGCGCAGCTTGTTGCTCGTCTACCTGCCATTAGTTTGTAATTTCTGTTATCAGTAATAAAGAACTTTTCACTCAAAAAAAAAAAATTATGTGCATTATTAAGAGGCCATCACACATTTAATTTTAAGCCATTAGTCAAGATTTGATCCATGGGCTATAATTATCCAAAGGGAACTCCTAGCCCCTTTCCCCTTGGATCAACAACCTCCTCCCAACCCCCCCCCCCCCCCCCCCCCCCCACACACACACCCCACACCACACACCACACACACACATCATTAATTCAATTAGAGGTGCAAATAGGGTTGTTCATGAGCCGACCGAGCCGAGCCAGGGCAAGCTTGGGCTCGGCACGATTATAAACCGAGTTGGCTCAGGTCGAATTTGAAACCAAGCTGAAAATCTAAGTTCGACTTGGTTTGGCTCGATTTTAAAAAGAAAAATTAATACATAGCTCTCAAAATTTAGTAATCTAAAATATTATTCAATACTTCAAAAAAAAATAAAATATTCAAAATAAGTTCAACCTAATACATTACAAGCCAAAATCAAGTTCAGTAACACAAAATAAGTTTTAAATTTCAATAAAATACAATATTAGTTCATTAGCATGGTAATCAAACTTCAAATATCTCATAGATATCAAATTAAGGATGAGCATTTGGTACCGAACTAGTACTGTATCGGTACCGGTACCCACTTTCCCCGTTTTTTCGGTACCAGTACGCTACCGGTATTTACGGGTAAATACATGTAAATAATAATCAGTTTTTTGTAATATATTATAATGTATATAAAATAAAATATATTACAAGTAAATAATCCGAGCTAAGCCGAGCTGAGCTACCAAGCGAGCCAAATCGTGCCAATCCGGCTTGTTACGAGCCGAGCCGAGCTGGCTCAGTTCAGTTTCAAACCGAGTCATATTGAGCGGGCTATTTCCGAGCTAAATCCGAGCGAGCTCCAAGCCACGAGCTTTTTGAACAGCCCTAGTGCAAAAACCACATTTTGGGTATTACATTGGATAACCAGGCAACAAAGAAAATTTTAATGTTGGTATAGTAAAATTGTATGTATTACATTGGATAACCAGGCAACAAAGAAAATTAAAAATCAGATTGCATCAAAGCACAGAAGTCAATCTTAATCATAGAAGAGGTGTTTGGATAACTACTACTTCAACAATCAGATGTTCACTTTCATACATCTTAATATGTGATCATCATCTTAATTGATTAATCAAAAACAAACCATCATTCTTGCACCACATAATTACTTGCTAGTTCATGGTGATCATTATGTAACAAATCCAAAAAACAAAGCATCAAAGGCTTATTCAAATTCCCATTTTCATCAATGAAAGATCAGTACAAGTATACAACTCAGTGTCTCCATCTAGAGATCATGTTATTATCTCCCTTTAAACCAAAACTATACTATCACTTCCATACAACATAACACACTCAATGAAATCATATGATGTGAATTATACCAACATCAAGATTAAGGATCAAGACGAATTCTAGTCATCACATCAGCCACCTCGGAGCTACTCGCAACCACATCATTCAACCCGCTACTAACTTTCGCCAAAATATGCGCATCATTATAATTCCTAACCGCCTGCACGATCGCCCTAACACTCTTATACGGGTCAACCGAATTAAACACCTCAGATCCCACAAACACACCATCACACCCCAACTGCATCATAAGTGCCGCATCCGCAGGCGTCACAATCCCACCCGAAGCGAAATGCACAACCGGAAGCCTCCCCATCTGTTTCGTCTGCGCCAGAATGTCATAAGGCGCGCCTAACTCTTTCGCAAACGTAAACACTTCATCCTCATCCATATTTGTCAAAACCCTAATTTTCCCCATCACATCTCTCACATGTTTAACCGTCTCAGCAATGTTTCCAGAACCGGACCTATCGCCTTGCGTTCGTATCATCGCTGCGCCTTCTCGAACTCGGCGTAACCCCTCCCCCAAGCTACCGCAACCGCACACAAACGGAATTTGAAAATTATGCTTGTTGATGAAGTGATCTTCATCTGCAACCGAATCAAGCTCGTTTTCATCGATGTAATCGACTCCAACCGCTTCGAGAATCTGCGCTTCAACGAAATGACCTACGCGAGCTTTCGCCATCACTGGAACGTTAACAGACCGTTGGATCTGTTTAACAACTGCCGGATCGAGCATACGTTGGATTCCGGATCCGGAAGGTTCGGATACGATAACGCAACAAGCTCCGGCGGATTCAGCGATCTTCGCTTGGTCAACGGTTGTGACTTCAATGATTGCTCCGCCGCGGAGCATTTGAGCTAAACCGACTTTTACTGAGAAGTTGTTTTTGTTGTTGTTTTTGCTTGGATCGGTTATGGCGTTGTTGCCGTACACGGTTACTGCACTTTCGTCGGCCATCTGCAAGGTGTTTGATGAAATGTCTGACTGAGATAGAGCGGTTTAAACAGTTTGATTGTGGTGAAATTGTGTAGATCGAGATGATTTATGTATACCTGCAAGGTGTTTGATGAAATGTGTGAGTGAAACTTTGATGAAAGGTGTGAGTGAAATAGATATTTGGAAGGTGTTTGATGAAATGTCTGAATGAAATTGTGTGGATCGGGAAGATTTATAGGTAAGAGAAGGATTCCGGTGAGGGATCGAGAAGTTTCTGTAAGTTTCGTCGGTGGCTTGTTGCACGGAGAATGTAGAAAGGGGATTTGACTGATTCCACATGAGTCGTCGTATATAATATGCTTATAACCGTGA
>CM060442.1:217338133-217380897 GCA_030545235.1 Helianthus tuberosus | reverse complement strand
TTCGGGGGCGTTATGCGACACGTGACGCGCCACGTGTGCGGGTGGGCGTTATGGGGCGTTATGCATTTAAGCCCGTAGTCATAAAGCCCCTACTCATCATTACCTAAATATTAATTTTCAATTTTATTAATTAATTATAAAAAACAATGCTTAAAATTGATTGGTGGAAAGTTTGAAAGATTCCAACATAACCGCGCTATGCATATCGCGCTCCTCAAATTTTTTTTCTCATAACGCCCCCCGTAATGGTGTTCGGGGCGTTATGGGGGCGTTATGAGGCCACATGGCGCCCCACTACGCATGACCTTAGTATAAGTTGCAAGACATCTCATAATTCATATATGATAATAGGGAAACTGAATGAACAGTGCCAAAGCCCTGCTGGCATCTGTTCATTCAGCCACATATGAAGGGATTGATGGTTCTTTGATGGCATTTGGTGTGTGTGCCACGTTACTTCTTACACACAGAGGATTGCTTCCCCTAATTTCCAACCTCCTGATTGTTAGAAATCAATCACTAGAGAGAAATCAGAGAAGATATGCGACACAATAGACAGACAGGCAGGGTAGGGTGCTTCCACGTCTCCGGCGGCAGAGACGGTGGTTAAACCGTCGGAATGGGTGAGAACCCGGTGCCGGTTTCTCTGGCGGTGAGAGACCTGGGATTTCTAGGGTTCCGACGAGGTCCGATGAGAACCTGATGACCTGAACCAGGTATGCATGTACCCTTTATAGTCAGATCGGGTCATGGCTGTGGTTTACAACGGTGGTGGTGGTAGGGACGTGGTGGAAACTGGTCACGGATAGGGTAGAGAGACACGTCTGGAGAGGAGAGAAAAAGAGTAGAGAGAGGCGACTGTTAGGGCAAGGGTTTCACCGTCGAAGAAGTAGGATCAGGCGCTGCAAATTCTCTGTTGTCCACCATTTAAATGGATCCAAAAATGGGCCCCTTTCACTGGTTTGGTTAAAGGAATGCAGCTGGGAGTTACATGTATTCTGTCTACGGATACGGTTAAACTTAAAAATGAATTTTGGTGTTGCATATACACATAGAGAGAATCACACAACCAAAATATGGACACGATATAGTTTAACAAATGATACTTAACTTCTGATGTGGATGTGGCACTGTAGCTCATATATTGGCAATTCATAGAGCATAGCACTTACTCATATTTTCTACTTTCTAGCAAGTATTATATACATAAATTTGCATCACTTTAGGGCTTTAGGTAGTTGTACTATATGCAGCAGCTGTGTTTTTTATAGTTATCAGTTGTTAAGACCTTGTGTTTTGTTAGGGTGAAGGGAGTGGTTAAACAGGTGAAAGTGGCAAACTTCAAAATGGACCAATCAGAGTGTGCCATGTAAGCAAGTGTGAAGAGTTTAAACTTTGGTGAAAAGTGTTGGCATTGGTTAAACACTTGAAAGTGGTAAACTTTTTTTTTTTTTTCATTTAAAAAAAATATATATAAAGTCAACATTACACACATCACCTTTGTCCCCCCCAAGTTTGTCGATCGGCATGAGGTTACCGATTTCCATGTTTTACCGCGCGGCAAAGGTGGCCGGCGGCGGTGTTGCCGCTCGGCAAACACCTTTGCCGATGAGAATGCCGATCCACTCCCTTCACCCTTATGTGTAAAAGGCTTCTCTCGAGGCCGCGTGTCCACTGACTCATGCAAATCGAACTAATCGTTGTGTCTCTCTACTCCTCGTCGGTCAAGGCCTCAGGCGGTGGTGAGGAACCTGGGTTGAGTTCTTATGTATGTTCGTTTTCATATCCTTTTAGTTTGTGATGTTGATTTATTCGTTTTTCCAATTAGGTTTGCTGGTGGTCGTTTTCTTCTTTACCGGTTGTTGTCTTGCTGTTATTCTTGGCCTGAAGTCTCGTAGGTATGTTTAGATTTTGTAATTTTTTTTGTTGTTTGAATTTGCTTGTCTTATGATTTTCTTAATAGGTGTGTTTACATTCTCTCACAAAGTTTAGATATGGAGCTTTTGTAGAAGCTCGTCGGAAAAGAAGTCGATAAAACATCTCTCTTCGTTGAGAGGATTCCTTCGTCGATAGTGGAGGTGACGTCGTTGTGATTCGAAGTTGTCTCAGGTAGTTTAATTTGTCTCTAATCTTAGGTTTTTGTGAATTTTAAGTTATGGTGGATTGTAGTATAAATGTTTAATGCTGAATTTATTTGTGTTTAAATCTTGGAGATAATTGATTCAAAGTATAACTATAATTCTGGATGTTGTTTATTGATTGATCAACAGGGGGTTAATTTGTTGGAATGGTAAATGGGTGTTGTTATGTATCTAAAATTCCATTTAATCCGTTAACAGACTCATGCCCACCAACTGTTCGATCATTTGCTTCAAAGACATAAACCCTAAAAAACACCAAATCTCCCTAATTTGTGTTACTCTTAGAATATGTAATTGTTATTAATGTTGCTATGACCCCACAATTTCATTATATGTACAGAAATTTGTGTAATTTAATCTTCATAAAGTTCACGAATTTGAGTTCTATTGCAGTGAAATTGTATACTATTTATCATTCTTTTGTCGCTGCAAATCTTCAATGGATGGTGATAGGTATACTTGCTATTTGCAAAGTCTTATTTTAATTCGTTTTTTGGTAGCTATGATAGTTTTTTTGTTGTGGGTTGAATTCACTACAAGCCTCAGCTCACAAGTCCCCATTCTGACATCTAAGGTATTTTCACTTTCTTCTTATCATACATACATTACCCTTGTCTTCTCTCCAATTAAATGCACAAGTCTACTTGGATTTATTTAGATTGTTGCATCATGATCCGTTCACTGTGGAACTTAAACCCTTGACCTCATGCAGATAGGCACCTTACTACATAATAAGATATCACTAGGCCAAAGCCCTTTTAGTCAAAGAGTTGGTGTAAATAAAGAGTACATTACTTTACTAAGATTGCTTTTATATACACATGAGTTGCTGTAAAAAATGTTTTTTTAAGAAAGAGTAGGAATATAATAGTCCTTGATTTCATTAAATGAATATGATAATTGTTTGGTGGCAATACTATAAATATTAGGAAGTTACATATTTGTACTGATACGCTATGGTGATGGTAGCAGCAGTTGCAGGAGGCTAGAGAGAGATGTGGAGGGATAGAGTGTTCCAAACGATGGAGGAAAACGGTTCATTTGGTGACTCTCGGTTGTATATGGAGACTATGGTTGGCTAGAAATGAAAAAGAGTTTAAAGGTCTGATGGTGCCGGTCAATAGGATTGTGGAGCACATTAAGGAGGATACGTTTTTGTGGATAAAACACAGAGCAGGGGGTGGAGCTTTAGACTGGAAAAACTGGCAAGATTTCAACATTTCTTTGTTAGTGTAATTTGATTTTTTTGTTTGTCCTGCCAGCTCCTTGCTGTTTGCTATATTTATATATAGTCAATTGCCGTTCAAAAAAAAAAAAAAAATCGTTGAGTGGATTATTGCTTTGAGGTGCATGAATAGGATATGACAGAAGTATATGATCTAGGAGGACACACATGCCTTCCGGTGTTCGTACTATGGTCAGGTATTTGAGTTGTACCCCTGTCATATTCATGTTTTAGAAAGTGATGTTTTGTTTTACAATATAGTGACTAATATCTGTTTTTGGCTAAACTAACATGTTTGGCTAAAAAACCATGCATTTGTTAGTTCTTTCTAATTACATGATTTATATACAGCTTAAAAGACTGCCTTCATTAGATCAACGATATTGATAAAAATTAAATTGGGCAAATTGAGGGCTGAGTTGGTTTTTGTAACGGGTCAAATTGAGTAATTTTAGGTGTATGTTTAAATGGGTCGGGTGACCCACAAAATATAAGGTCAACATGATTTTAGGTTATTTTAATGACTCCATTTTTGTGTGAAATGATTCAGGAGGCTTTATGAATAGAAATTACACCTAGGTGACTTTAATTTTTTAACCCATCTGATGGTGTTTTATCTATGATTTTTTATGCGCTTACTAGAAATTAATTTAGCGAATACTTATAATTATATATGATTTTGTCACTCAATTACTCGATGTTTTGATTAATAGTGTAAAATTGCGGGAACAACAAATATGGCACCGGGAGGAGAAAGGATTGATTAGTATTCTGTCAGTTCGAGATGAAGCAGAAACAACGCGAGTGGATCGTATTGTCAATGTTTACTTTATCGTATATATTTGTTTATTTGACGACTATGTTTTTATCTACATCTTGGTATAATTTTTTCCTGAGATCGTGTTATGTCATCAAGTCGAGAACAATTCGGTTTACGCGCCGCAACGCGCGCAAGATTTAACACTAGTTTATATCTATTAATAACCCAAAGGAAATGAATAGTATTTTAAACGTGGTTTGTTCTATTTATATATCTATTTATATCTGCTTGGTCGTTCATCTTCTCCGGCGGGTACTGGAAAAAAACGTGCGGGTTAGGGTTGGGGCTTCTTAGGTCCAACGGCAATGGTGGGTAGCGGTGAAATAGAAAGACGAGAATAGAAAAAAGAGCGGTGCGGAAGATAGAGAGAGAACGACGGAGCCGGCGAGTTTCCGGCGACCGCCTCGGAAGATGTAGAAACCCTTGGTGGTGTCGGATTGGTCAACTAAGTGACAGTGGTTCTTAATTCGCATGAAGATTCGAGGGTTTAAAGATGGTAGTGACGAGTTCCGATGAGTCTAGGTTCCGACAAGGTTAAACCATACGGCCAACGACAGCAATCGACCGCTGCTATCCTCACATCCCTGCAATTGGCTTTCGCACGTGAGATTGTCATGCTGCATGTTTCTTTCATTGTTTTGTGTATTTTGTTTCCAGATTTTAAAGTTTTGTTCTATGTCTGACATGTATTTACAGAATTGCAGGTGAAACGTGGGGTTGGTGTAGAAGACTACGTGAAAATCTTATTCCGAATGTCTACGATTTAGAAGTGTGATTGAATGATTTTAGCATTCAGTTCTTTATCTATGGTTTTTGTTTGTTATGGTAGGTGTTTTTTTCATAAACCCAGTTTTCATCTTCATAGCATGTTGCATCATTGATTTGCTAAACCTTTTTTTTTTTTAAGAATTTGGGTTTTTTGACAATACATTCTTAAGTGTTAATCATCAAGATGTTTGTTGACCGAGTAGTAGACAACCACATTGGTGAACCGGGTGTTTTCCGGTCATCTCCCCATTTGTGATGAGAAAAAGGTAAAGTGTGTGGTGTACACTTCATCTTTTTGGCGATTTGAAAGACTTTTTTTTTCATGTATGATTTTGGGGGAGCTTATTTCAGCGATTTGAAATGCCTGCATCTATGCCGTTTTCAAAAATCATAATTGTTATGCATGTTGATGAATGTTTATATATGATGAATGTGTCGTCCGGCGTATCATGCGTTGTTGCTATTGATGACTGTTGGGAAAAGCTTGGTATCAACCGGTATCGAGCCAGTACTGGTATCGAAAATACCGGTCTGGTCCTGTTTGGTATCGGTACATGAAGGTAAAAACCGACACTAATACAGAAAACACCAAAAGTTGGTGCCGAATTGATATTGGAATTCTTTTGGTTCGGGAAATTCAGTGCTGCTACCCGGTACCATTTGCTATAAAGCTAAGGTATATCATTCACAAGTGTTCTGGTTAGCATTTTTACAATTTTTCATTATGCTTTTAATTGAAGTATCTTAATTCTAATACCAAATGGATTTTTATCACAGATTACTCTCTTCTCAGGATCTGTGAGCTACCAAATGGTCCGTGAAGCCTACGATGGTAATAGAAATGGATCATGTTGGCTGCATTATAATTTCTATGATATTTATAAATACCTTTATTTTTTATTCCAACGTTTTATTTGTGAATATTTGCAGCAGGGAAGTCTGGATTTGGAAGCCTATTTCCATTTGGTAATTCAGCAGGCAAAACAGACAGAATATACATGAAAGGCCCCGGAGGTCGTGGTGAAGTCGAGGTTGCAGTGTCAGGTGTTGTAGGTATGTATACATATCACTTGCTCTTTTTCGGGTGATCGACCCGTACTAGAACGTATATCTAATATGAATGAGGGTGCTGGAATTTCAGATCAGAGCCTAGATGAATCCGAGCCCCACTCGCCTCTACAAATATCGGAAGGGGGAAAATTCAGGATTGGCGCAATAGTTAGGAAAGCTGCATCAGTTGCACAGGTGGCAGCAAAGAATGCGTATGCAGTTGCTTCTTCCACAAGGAATGCCGATGGAGTACGTATTTTCTTTTAAGTATCTATATCCTTTACTTCTATTTTGAGGATACCACAGGTTTTTCATTTCGGTTTTATTTAGGCGCTCTTTCGATTTTAGGGGAAATCTAAATTGCCTATCACTAAACTTGTATGCTCATGTTCCCATACATATTTGGTGTTGGTGTGCCAGTATGATGATAGATTTATCCTTGAATCATATTCAAAACTGGCACTTTTGCAATTCATTTTAAAGTACTAACACTTTATCTCTGCAATAATCATTTAATTAATAAAGCATATGTTTATACTATTAACAAACATCAAGCCTAAGCAATTATAAATGCAGGTCTTGAAGCTACAATGCCGAAGGAAGCAATGGTTGATGACACAACCAACTAAAGTACCAAATCGTTGTCGAACAAAGGAAACCACGTCAAAAATCCGTTTTTTGTTTAGTGTAAAAAACTAAGTATGCTTTCCGTTTAGTATAAAAAGCTTAGTAATGTGTAAACTGTTTTCCGTTTAGTGTAAAAAACTAAATACGTAAACTAAGTATGCTTTCCGTTTAGTATAAAAAACTTAGTAATATGTAAATTGTTTTCCGTTTAGTGTAAAAAACTAAATACGTAAACGAATCTAATTCAGGCAACAACCCTTTTGTTAACAGGTTGCCAACTTTTCCACTCCTTAGAAACACACAAACGCCTAACGCGCAACGCGCGACATTGAAAGTACTAGTTCATATACATTAGAGTAGTGCAATTTTCGTCTCTTTCGTTTACATCAGATCTCACATACAAACCCTATTTGTCAATTTCGACCATTTCAGTCCTTATGATTGTCAATTGCAATCACTAACATCCCTGTTAACATCTCCTGTTAGTCAATGGTTAGTTGATTGAAACAAGGTTGTCTTTTACCTTATAATTTTGAAGGGTAATTTAGTCATTTCATTGTGTATAACCCCAAATGCAAATCTTCATCTCCTTCTTATCAATACTCTTTCTCAACATATACATACGCACTAGTATGATTATATACACCTAATGAGAAAAACATACTCAAACCTTTATACTTCAACTGAAATCTTTACATAAAATGAAGACTCATTTGGGCTTTACTCTTTCTTCATCATCTTCATCTACACATTATTGTCACATTCTTGTTCTTGACGGCTTGATCCCAACTTCATCACCACCATTTCTTCTCACCACCAGTAACACTTAATATGATTAACTATGAAGTTTCAACTCTCTCTCTCTCTACATCCAACCAAAAGCTAGATCCGAACCCGAACTGCATGTGAGATCTGATGTAAACTACAGGGACGAAAATTGGACTTTACTCTAAACATTATAAATAATAAAGAGTATTTAACTTGTTTTATAAAACCTTTGCTACTCTTTAACTATTATACATATTAATCCAAAGTGCCGATGAATAGTAGTTGTAGTTTTTTTAATATTGTGTTTCTAGATTTTTGTTCTTTTATGGTTTTATCACTTTAATTGAATTTAAAGTTTTCTTTTTACGATTTTTAAGATGCGATCAAAGTATCCCTTATCAAACAAGAAATTATTAAAATGAATGCATACAAGTATTGATGTTGTTCGGTTCAGCTCGGTACGGTATGATAGTGATACGGTATCAGTTTATCCAAAGCAAGAACAATAAAAATAAATATTGGTATCGTTATAGATGTTGTTCAATCGATTTCGATTCGGTTTGGCACGATAGCTTGCCCAATATCCATTTTCAAAAAATAAATGTCGGAATGTTGAAATAAAATAAACATGGAATGCAAATGAACCGAATCGATATCAACTGAACAACATTGTACCAATATCAATATTCGTTTTTATTGTTTTCGATTGATGTAATGTTTTCTCTTTCGATTATTATAGTGAGTGTTGTTATCATAACGATCCGAACTGATACCGACTGAATTTCCGCCGCAAAGCGCGGAGAAATTTCACTATATATATATTGATTTCGAGGGCCGATGAATAGTAACTTTATTTTTATAATAATATACAGTTTTTTATTATTTTATTATTTAATATGTTATAATAGTTTAATATTATATTTACTTTTAATAACATATTTTTCTTTTTTTAAACATCTATTTCATTTACCTTTTTTTTAATAATTGTTTTTTTTTTTCTTTTTTAACATATATTAATTTATCAATTAATTTGATACTTCTTTAATAAGTTACGTTTATAACTTTTTTTCTAAAAACTTAAATACGTAGTTGTGTTTGATTTCTTTCTCTGACATTCCATTATAAGTTTTGTTAAAACGAGGTTATACTCAAAATAAAGTATTTATTTGGTATCATAAAACGGTACGATGATAAACTAAATCGTTCTAATGGTTTGACTTTCTAAACAACATGCTTTATTTTCAAATCACGTTTGTTTTACATTATAATTTGCTTGGTTTCACCGCAACGCAAGATATAAAAAAAACTATATATATGAATATAAACTCTCCATGAACAGTGAATCAGTGATATTTTTTTAAATTGTTTGTTTATTTTCTATTCATTATTTAGTTTGATTTTTCTTTTCTAATAAGTTGTTTTGGTTAACTTTTTAAAAAAAATCGTATTCCGTAACTATGTTTATATATTTTTCAACATTGCTATATAACTTTTATTGAAAGTGGATACCATTTCGTTGTCGTGTCAGTCAAACCGAACCAAAATGGACGATGAATGATAATTTATTATTTGTTCTGTGTTTAATTTTTTTCAACATTGTGATACAACTTTTATTGAAAATGAATATTATGTCGCGATCCTACCAGACTTAGCTGAAACGATCAAAAAACATTTGTATCGATGCAAGTATTTAGTTTTATTTTTCTATGATTTCGATAAACTGGCATCATATCGCTATCATACCGTACCGAACAAGATCAGTAATGGTACTTGTATCCATTTTTATGGCTTCATGTTTAATAATGGATACTGTGCCGCTACCGTAGTGAACCGTGCCAGAACCGAAGGAACAATATCAGTTTCGGTGCCAGTATATATTTTATTGTTTTTGTTTGCAATAAACTTATACCGTATCGTACCGAACAACATTGGCACCCGGACCTATATCACTTTTATTGTTTTTGGTTTGGAGAATTTTTCATTTATACAACTCTGTCCCCGATGGTATATAAATATCGATACCCTGATGATCTGAACCTGTGTTCGCATCTATCGTTTTCGATTGATGTAAAACACGTAATGATTTCTATACATAGTGAATGTATTACTGGTACTTTAGCGAACAAAGCGATACCGATCCAGTGTTCGCGGTTCCATACCGCCGCAGCGCGGTCAAATAAACTAGTTTAATATAGTAACATACTTACACCACCCGTAGTGGAGGGGATTTTTAGGCATTGTTTCCCTAAAAAACGCCTCTCCACGCCTACATAACCGCCCCTTGGGCGTTTCTTTTTTCCAAAAAATCGCCCTGAGCGTTTTATTTAAAATGCCAAAAATTCACTCTTTTTGAGATTTGATCGTTGGTCCAACGGTAATAAAAAAATATTTTTTCTTTATTTTTAATCCATTTTTACCTATAAAAACCCCACTTTCAACTCCATTTTTTATAAACTTTACCCTCTTCTCTTCACTACTTCTTCACATTTTATAAAAAAATATATAATGAATCCCTTCCGACCCTCTTTCGGTGTTCCGTCTAGACCCGGCAACCAAACTTCATATCGTCCGAAAACCACCCAACCGCAACCGTCCTACAATTTCCAAGATATGGACCCGAATGTGATGGCGTACATGCAAATATTAAGCATGCCTCCAAACTTCTTTCACGGTCCATACGGCTTTGCATCCATGGGCGGTTCGCATGCGGCTCAAGAAGAAACCGAGCCCGAGATCGAAACGGTGCCAGAGACACAACCCAAGCCCGTAGCCGAGGTGTCTCAACGTGGTAGACGGTCTCAATAAAAAAAAGATGCTAACGCTCCACGCACGAAAAGAACCTACCAAGCTTGGTCGAAAGATGAGGAGTACGTGTTAGCACGGGCGTGGCACAACATCTCAGAGGATCCCGAAGTTGGTAAGCGTTATTTACATTTTTTAAATAGTATGTATTTTTTAAATAGTTTGTATTATAATTTTTTTGTTTTATTTTTTGCAGTCAACTATCAAACTCTACCCATTTTTTGGAATAAAATTCGCGAAACATTTTTTAATGCAATGCGTAGAGGTGAGTATCAGGACAAAAATTCGATATCAAACAAATGGACCGATATAAACCAGAAATGTCATTCGTTCCAAGAAGTTTTCCAACGCACGAGGGATAACTGGGGTAGTGGTCAAAACGACGCAAATATATTAACAAGAGCGTTTGAGGAGTACAACCAAACGAGAGGCGCTTTTACATACTTGAATTGTTGGGAGCTTCTACACGGAAGTCCTAAATGGGCTAACGCACTGAGCATGACGTCCAGTAGTAGACGTAAAGCAAAACGGTCCAAAACATCCTCCTCGGTTGATCCGGAAACACCCACTTCCGATGCTCGAAACGTCGACTTAAACATTAATTTGGACGACGAGGATGAGGAAGTGGAGTTTGCCCGACCGCCCGGTAGAAGAAGTGGGAAAAAAAGGGGGAAGGCCGGAGTCGTCTTCGGCGGGTTTCGAAATGAAGCAAGATTTCGAAGAGATGAACCGATGCCTACAAGACATACGAGACCTCGGTCATAGGCGGTTGGAGACAATGTAAGAAAGAAAGCCGAAAACAAAAAAATTGCCGCGCTACAAGAATCGAGGCAATGTAGAAAGAAATAGAGTTTTTGTCTAAACGGATCGATCAACTCGAAGGAGACACGTTGATCCTAGCGGAAATGCATTGTCAACAAATCCGTAACAAATACGGACTTTAGATTTTATATTTTCTATTTTATTTTTCGTATTGTAATTTTTTTATTTAATGAAATATTATTAGTTTTAATTTTAAAAGAAAAAAAATTGGGTAATCATTGGATGTGACATTATTGGACATTATACCACTACACCTATTTTAAATAAATGCCCCATAATGCCCAAATGCTAACTGTACCACCACGTATCGCTTCATACCCAAGTGTGAGACATTTGTTTCACTTACGACATATATGGTCTTAATAAAGAATTTAACTACTTTTTGATTGACTAATAAAACTGTAAGGTCAAAACAAGTCACTAGACCTTTTATATAATCACCTAGTTAATTAAAGATACTTTTTAACTAAATATAGTTTAATAAATTTAATATCTTTGAAAAAAAAACTTTAAGGTCAAAACAAGTCACTAGACCTTTTATATAATCACCTAGTTAATTAAAGATACTTTTTAACTAAATATAGTTTAATAAATTTAATATCTTTGAAAAAAATCAACTTATAGCACGTCCAGAAATCAGAATCTCTTGTGGCACTGACAAACATTATATGGAAAGCTCGAAACGCAAAGGAGTTCGAAGGTTGGAACGTCCCGGTTTTAAAGGTTGTGGAAGAAATCAAGTTGAATTCCTTTCTTTGGATCACCTGCAGAACTAAATTTAAAGCTTTAAATTGGGATAGGTGGTTGGATTTCAACATTCGTGATGTAATTATGTAACCATTGCTCGTTTGTTTTTCGGGTTTTCAGTTTCTTGCTGGCCCGGGTTCTATATTTTATATAGAAGTTGTGCCGTTCAAAAAAAAAAAGTTAAGTTTAGGTTTGAAAGATTCCAACACTACACAAAACACTAACATGGCATGTTGCTCTCTTTCGGCCAATAATTGTATCTTTTTTTTGTCTCCATCAAAGAGACAACAAAGTAACATTACATATATACTCTTTCTTGTGCAATCTTATTAATTCATTATTCTAACTAGTGTTTGTGAATGACGCGCGTTGCGCGAAAGGCATTGGTGTTTTCGACCGTGGGGTATAGTGGGGCGGGGGTTTGGGGCATGGGTTGACACGTGGACTTCGAGCCCCCCGCTGGTAAGTGACGTGTTGGGTCGGTATGACGGGGCGTGGCTAGCCCGCGTGGGTTGGCCAGTTTTATAAAAATTAAAAAAAAAACCTAAAATAAAAAAATATACACAGAATTAAAAAAAAAGCCTAAAATTATTATTAAAAGTTCCTAAAAATTACAAAATTCTAAAAAAAAGGATTACAAAATTAAAAAAAAAAGCTTAAAGCGTTAGGTAGATTTCGAACAGGGCGCGCTTGTCAAACGGCTTCCGCTCCTTGCCTCGGAACTGGATGTTGGCCACCGCCACCCGGTCTTCATGACTTATATCACCGCCCGGGACGCTATCGTAGTAGGCTTTAAAACGGTCGAGCTTCGGTCGTAGCTCGCGCCACTTGTGTTGGCACGCGTTTAAATTGTGCTGGTCGTTCCCCACGTTGTGCCGGTAGCTAGCGAAAGCTTCCGGCCAGTAACGGGTCTCACCGGGTTGGCGGCCCTTCATCGCGTTGTGCCGGTATCAAGTGTGGGTAGCGGGTTCGGGTAGGTGGAGTGAAGGTTTGGGGTAGCGATGTGGACAGGCGGTGGGGTTGGGGGGTTTTATAGTGACTTGGGTGAACCGTTTGGCTTGGCCAAACGGTTATTTTTTAAAATTTAAACCTAGCCGCTATGGCCTATCCAACCCAGCCAATGAGAGACGGCCACGGATGAAACTCCCGCCCAAGAGGCCACACCGAAACCCAAGCCCACCCGGGGTGGTGACTTGGGCATTTGTACCCAACCCACGCCCCAACCCTCGCCCATACCCCATAGTCTAATAAATGAATATAAGGTATTATTCAATATAAAAAAAATTATCACTGTTCATTCACTTTTAATTTTATCATATACAGATTTCCAAGAATCCTATGAAGGGAAAATCCAAGCTTACTTACTTTTTTTTTTAACGGCAAGGAACGACGTGTTAACCACCGTGACACCGGACGCTGTAGCCAAGGTCGACTACTCGACCGCCGCCAGCTCCTTGGCTCTCACAGATGCGCGGAAACCCGACCTCCACCCACCCAAAGGCACGACAATGGAATAATCGGTAAAACCTCGCCTCCCATCCAAAGCGAACCGGTGCCACCCGTATTCGCCCTTCACCTGGATGCCGCAGAAAATAATGAGGAGAGTGAGAGTCGAACCTGGGTCACAAAGAACACCAAGTCTTTCCCCAACCACTCCACCACTCCCTCATTGGCAAAAGTCATAACTAACCAGTATACACTACACTCTTTCCTTTATATTGATGTACATGAATCAACAAAAAATAGGCAACGTGGAAGAAAGGTGGTTGCACATCAGTCGTCTAGGAAACGGCGATTTATGATTAGAGATGTAACATAAGTCCCGTGGTTGAGTTTTATTAGTATAAACTGTTGGTATAAGTCACATGATGATTATCGTAATATAAAAGATTTTCGTTTCGAAAATATGCCAAAGGCAAAGATTTTGGCTTGAATTAGCTGTTTTTACCTAATGTATATGATGCCAAATCCGGTGCACAAGTCTCGGGGTGTCAAACCAACTTAGACCTACTAATGTACATATCCTTACCCTACATTTACGCAAGAGATTAGAGGTTGTTTCCTCGAATCAAACCTTTGACCTATAAATCACATGCAAGCAACCAGGGGCGGAGCTAGCATGTTATTAGGGGTAGCCCTGGCTACTCCTCAACATTGTCGGCAAAGTGCAAAATTAGGGCAAAAGTTTTCTTTTCTTCTTCGTTTTATGTTATTCAAGAACAGGGGCGGAGCTAATATATTAATAGGGGTAGCATGGGCTACGGCTCAACCTCGTAGTCGTAGTGTATTTTTCAGTATTTTTTTTGTTTTTTTTGTTTGGTTTTATACAAAGGATACCCCTAAACAAATACGAGGATACCCCTGAATTAATGGGCTAGCTCCACCACTGTTCAAGAAGATAGTGAATTTTGTAATATTGGGCCACGATAAAATACGTTACCCACCACTCCACTAGGCTACCAATGAACTCTAAAGCCCAATTATCAGCCCAATAAACTCAAAACCCTAAATAATAATATAACCGCCACCGTCTTCTCTGTCCGGCTAGGGTTTGCTCCAAGTTGCAGGAGGATCTCGGCAACCGCAAACAATGGTGATTGATTGATTCTCCAATTTGTTCTGTATACATATATATTGTATGTATCTGACTGTAGTTGAAACGTTGTTTACAGGGAAAAGGTACAGGAAGCTTCGGTAAAAGAAGAAACAAAACACACACACTGTGTGTCCGGTGTGGTCGCCGGAGCTTTCATCTTCAAAAGAGCCGATGCTCTGCTTGTGCTTATCCCGCTGCTCGTGTACGGAAATGTAAGTTAGTTGTTGTAGTTCGTGTTGTTTGTTTGTGTATTGATTGATTTTCAATTTGCTGAACGCGTATGTAAATGTATGTTAGCTGTAATTGGTAGGGATGTAAACGAACTGTATTGATCGGAGCCTTGTTTATGTTAGTTCGTTATCATTTAAATTGTTCGTGCTCGTTTATTAAGGAATTGAACGTGTTCACGAACACAAACGAACATATGTTTAGGACTAAGGAATAAAAAAACGATATCCTTAATCTCTAATACGTCTATTTAGGGCTGCAACTGAACCGAACAAACACAAACAAGATCTTGTTCTTGTTCGTTTGTTAAGAAATACATGTGTTCACGAACTGTTCACACTTACCCAACGAGATGTTATATTCGTGTTTGTTTTTTTTAAGGAGATGAATTTGTTCGTGTTCGTTCATTAGTTTTAGGCAACGAACGTTCATGAACAAAATATATAATACACTAACACTTGTTAAATATATTCTTTGTTGGAATTTTGAAGTATTTAAATAAAATATAAAAAATAAAAACACTAATGGACTATCGAACACAATCGAACATAAACGAACACGTTACTGAACGTTCACGAACATAAATCAACAAACATGACCTCTATTCATGTTCGTTCATTTAACTAAAAGAACGAAATTTCTTGTTCGTGTTTGTTTGTCTAATAAACGAACTTCCCGCCGAACTGTTCACGAACTGTTCGCTGAACGTTTGGTTCGTTCACAGCCCTACGTCTATTAAACGTAATCAATCACCTTGTTAAGCACATGATATAATAATCATAAACATAATTACACCAAAACAAAGGCACAAGTTATATATAAACGTAATTATCACAAATAAATGTTTCAAAGATCTAAGTTTTTGATCACTAAACATAAACTAAACAAAAAAAGGCCATGAACAGACACAACGAACATATTACCAAACATTCACGAACGCAATTGAACGAACGTGACCGTTTTTTGTTCGTGTTTTGACTGTTTGTCCATTTAATTAATTGAACGAAATTCATTGTTGATGTTTGCTCATTTATTAAATGAATGAACATAAACGATTATTCCGACGTACGATCTGCTGAACGTTCGGTTTGTTTAAATCCCTAGTAATTCGTATTTGTTGTTTGTGTATTGATTAATTTCAATAAAGGTGTACGGAAATGTAAGTTAGTCGTAATCGTATAGTTTGTTTGTGTATTGATTTTGATGAACTTAGATAATTGGAGCGAGAAGGCGATCCGGAGGAAGACAACTGGAACTGGTCGCATGAGGTATCTTCGTAATGTGCCTCGCAGATTCAAGAGCGGTTTCAGAGAAGGTGTGCTTTTTTTGTTATCGACATTCGACAATTGCGTTTTTTATTGTTGTTACACGAATTTTGATTCTGTTGTGGTAGTTGTAGCTAGATTTAACGAATGTGGTTAATTTATCGTTGTAGGTACTCAAGCTGCTCCTCGAAAGATAGCTGCAGCTGCTTCGGCTTAAATTTTTTATCCGAACCGCTATTTTGGTACCAATCAAGCTTATTTTATTTAGATCAATTCGTGCATCGAACATCATTTGTCGCTTTTGATTCTGTAGGATCATTGAAGTTTATTATGAAAATTTTTATTATGATTTTGTGCATCATGAGTTCATGACATATTTGATTTAAATTGTTTGGGATAATAAAATTTTAAGCTCATTGTTGGTTCTTTTGGTCTACACATGATTTGTTATTAATATATTATGCAGCTCAAAGTAAATAGTTAGTCAATGTTGTTCACTAGCCAGATTTTTTAAATTTACATTATTTAGTTAATAATTTTGCTTTGAACGTAGAACAGTGTTTGAAAGATGCTACTTCTACTTCTTGCCATGAGGGTAAAGGTGAACCGGTAGACCTTTTTCTGGGACGGGAGTAGAACGATAGATGATCTTCTCATTTGGGATTAACGTCTTTAACCTAAAGTTCTTCACGAAATTATGCATAAAAACAAGTATCTCTAATCGGGCATACTCTTTTCCTGGGCACATTCTTGGTCCTCCTCCAAAAGGTACAAACGCGTATGGTACAGGACCAGCTCCTTCAAATCTTGAAGGATCGAATTTCTTGGGATCTGGAAAGTATTTTGGATCGTTATGTGTCGTGTTCACGTTCCAAAATATCTGTAAAGTTTGAAAACACCAAATGCTAGTTAACATTTCATCTTTTTGGACTAGATGTTTAAGGTGTTTAGAGTCTATTAATGTACCTTCCATCCCTTTGGAATGGTGAAACCTGCGTATTTGAAGTCTGTTAAAGCTTCTCGAAAGGCTCCTTGACCGGGTGGAGCTAAACGTATGGATTCACGTGCGACATTCCAAGAATATTTCATCTTCTCGACATCTTCCCACGTTAGTAATTCATCTTCTTTACATTTAGCGATCATCATTTGTTCTGCACGAGCATATATTAGCCATGAAAAAGGTTTTTAGTGAGGCTAGTGAACAGGCTAGTCAAATACATCACGCTAACTTTGTCACATATCAATAGTGTAACCCGAACACGACACATGTCAATATATCCTAGTTTTGTGAGTCATCCTAGCTCACAAAGCTATGACATGGGCCGCGTTCAGGTTACACCATTTATATGTGACCAAGTTACGGTGATGTGTTCGACGTGAATAATTATACGATTAATGTCTGTATAATTACACTATTTTTAGCTTGATGGATCCGGACATGACTCGTATAATTATTCATGTCAAATGCATCACCCTAACTCATATCGGCCAGAACTCGCTTCGATTTGTTTTTGTTTTCGTAGGTTGTTCATTTGCCTTTTCTAGTAAATTTAGAGTTACCTTCACGAACTTGGTCATAGATATGTGGATTCTCGGCAAGATGCTTCAAGACGAATGTGATTGCGACACTACTAGTTTCATAGCTAGCTACTAGTAAACCTATAATATTGTTCGAGATTTCCTTCTCGCTCATAAGCCTACCGTCCTCATTTGTCACGAGTAGCATTTTCGACAATATATCATCTCTCACTATCTCTTTCTCCTCGATCAATTCCTTTCTCCGTGCTGAGATGATTTTCATCAAACCATCACGAAGAACTTTTCCTCCTTTGACCGCACGGTTATATGCAGTACCAGGAAAATCTATAGGCATCGAGATCATCCCGTTTGTGACGGTATTGAAATTCTCTAGCACCTTGGCAACTTTATCTTCATCATCTTCGTCCATAAATAGTTTACACGAAAGGGCGAAAGTGTACTTTTGTGACAAAGGGTAAACCTTCACCTCTTTAAAAGGTGCCCATTCGGTTTCCATATGCTTACGGGCCATCGAATCCATTAGAGGAACATATTGTTTTAATGCTTCGGGCTTTAGAATATCGTGAACAGAGTTAGCAAGCAATGGGGCTACGACTTTTTGACCTTCGTTGATGACTTCGGTAAAGAGAAGAACCTTGGAGGCGGATTTAGGCCACCACGAGGTGAGAACTTTGTTCTCGTTGGTGAACACAAACTTGTTTCCTTTAGGTCCACAAAAGAAGGCCATTTTCTCTCCAAGCAAAGATGTTTTAAACACGTTAGGCGAGAATTTTTCCATTCGTTTTTTGATGAATTTTGGCGGGCCCGACAAGCCAAAGTCGATGCTTTCTCCGACGATTGGCCATCCGAATGAGCCCGGTGGAGTGTTGGGACTAAAAGAGGCTCTTTTTCTTAAAAGTAACAAGGATGAAAAGAGTGAGAAACCGAGAATCACAAGAATGGATAGCGAAAATGATAACGTGATATCCATGTTTCGTGATGGCAAAAGAGCGTGTATCGGGGGTGTGTTTATAAAGTAAAAAAGGGATCGTGGTGTCGCGATAACTGACGATGAGTAAACATAACATGATCAAATATTTATTCATGTCGTTGAAATCGACAACTAGAACATGGGTGTCATCAAAGATCGTTGATTTCTGCAAATGATAATAGATTGCTAGATTATAGTATGATGTTTGAGTATATGATGCCGTCGAGGGGTGTAGATGGGACACTTGCTAATGGGATTATGGTAAAGTTCCAATTTAGAGTATCTAATTTGGATGGGGTATCATGTGATTTCAAATCGATTGTTGGTAATTCAAGAATCATCATAATTATTAAATAATAATTTGATTAAAATAGAATTGAATGTTTTTTTGGTTTATATAAAAGAATATACCTTATGGTTTGATGTAGTCGTCCCCAAAAAAAAAAAAAAAAAAAAAAAAAAAAAACACTTGTGATCAGGAATAACATTCTTTTTCTTTTGGTTATCTAAATGTTATTACGTAGTTTTTCGGTCTAGTGTTGAAGGTCAGTATAAAAGTGTAGTTAAAACTAGTTGACTTCTCGTTGTAGCTAATCAATTATCAGTAAAAAAAAAAAACTTAATTGTTGCAATATAATGTTAAAAGTATGGGAAAAGATCAAATAGAAAGTTTATTTTGGCTAGGAAGTGTAGAAAGCAATAGGATTAGGACATGTGACAACATTTAAAATAAAGAAAAAGGGTATTTTAGTCAATCCAACCCTTTCTTCTTCCTTTTCAAAACCCAGTAACTTCAAAACCCACCATTTTCAAAACCCACCATCTTCAACCTATTCTTCACTTTCTATCTCAATAATCACTACATTATAGTGCGATTTTCATCACCAATCAATGATTCAAACGCCCGATCAACGTGTTCTTCAGCTTTTTTGAAGAAAACCCAGTTTAATTTCATACAAAATCTCGTTTTTTCAGGTGATTTTGAAGATAATCACTCGATCCGTTCGATTCGAGCGCTGATAAGTGTTTCAATCATTCAAAAATCGTCAATTGTTGAAGAAATCACTTCAATCCTTGTAAGAAATTCTTTAATTTCATGTTTACGATATGGGTTTCCGAATAATAGTCATTGTGTTTTACGATCTTAGCGGGGGTCCGGGGGCAGCGCCCCTGGTAGCGGGGTCCCAGGGGCGGCAGCCCCTGGCGGGGTCCAAGGGGCAGAGCCCCTGGCTGGGGTTGAGCTGCAGAAAAATTGCCTCTGGAAACTGCATTGGTCCAGACAGTTCACAGCACAGACAGAACTATTGTCATTGTTCAATGCGTTTTAGAAAGAACACTTTCTTTGGTGTTTTCTGGCCATTGCGTTTTAGAAAAACACATTCTTGAAGTGTTTTTTGTGCATTGCGTTTTAGGTAAAACATTTTTTTATGTGTTTTCAGTCCATTGCGTTTTAGAAAACAGACATTTTAAGTGTTTTCTGGCCATTGCGTTTTACAAATAAGACATTTCTTTGTGTTTTTTGTGCATTGCGTTTTAGGTAAAACACATTTTTATGTGTTTTTAGTCCATTGCGTTTTAGAAAGTACATTATCCTTTGAGTTTTTAGGCTATTGCGTTTTAGAAATAAGACATTTCTTTGTGTTTTCTGGCCATTGCGTTTTACAAATAAGTCATTTATTTGTGTTTTTTGTGCATTGCGTTTTAGAAAAATGTCATTTTTAGGTTTTTTTTTTCATTGCGTTTTACGTAACTGGGGGTTTTTCTATTGCGTTTTACGCAACTGGGTTTTAAATTTTTTTTTTAAAATATAGCAATAGTATACTCGTTTTAAAGATAAAAAAACCCTCGTTTTTTTGGTGCAATTTTTATAAAAAAAATAATGTCGTATGAAAGAGTTATTAACGTTTAAAAAATGGGGGGGAATTGGAGGAGAGAGAAACTAATGACTTGGATTGACTAGAATGCCCCTAAACAAACTGACGCGCCTCTTTTCTTCTTTCCAATTTCCCTGATTTAATCTTAGCCCTTGATTAACTAAATGGATGGTCAAGATCACTTCCTAGCCTTCCTAGCCAAATTAACTTCCTATTGTATCTCCACCCTAAAAGTATATGCTCGTTTTGAGGAATTAAAATAGATATATTTTGAGTTTATTGAGATTTTTTTCAGAACTAATAACAATAAAAATAACAAAAATAAACTCAAAGAGACCATTTTTTTATCTATTTTTTTTAATAAAATACCTCCATAGGTTTAAGAAACTAGCATAATGGGGTGTTTGTTTTTTTAAAAGCACTTCTAGACCTCTTATGTTTGCCCCACGTAGACCACACCTAGACGTTTAAGTCTGCAAGGTGTTTATTTTTTGGAAGTGATTTCATTATAAAAGGTCTACTAGACCTCTTCTCCAAGCAGATCTAGAATCTCATCTACAAAGCTCTTCTCCTCCTCTTCTCCTTCTCTGCTCTTTCAAAACACAACAAACCCTAGCTCCTCCCAGCCGACACCACATCTCCCCTCCGCCACCACCACATCTCCGTCACCTCCCCCACCTCCGGTTAACCCGACGTCACCTCCCCCATCTCCGATTGAGCCGCCGACAACCACCTGCTGCGTCCACCCCACACAACAACTGTGACAACCGGTGATTTACGGCTCCTAATTACGTGAATAACAGGAAATTAACGCGATAATAAATAGTGTTTATGACGCAAATTAACTTAATTAGGCCTTTGGAGTGCCTAGAAACGGCTAACCGACTTTACAGGGCGTGAACGGTGATTTACGGAAAGATCCGATGAATATTAAGCGACAACGAACTGATGCCGTACAAGATACCGACAACGCCGACAAATATGAATGTTACACGAATATTTTATGTCTATGAAATTAATTTGGTGAATTTATTAGGCTTCCGTGCTACACAAACGCAAACGTGAACTAAAAACGCGATAGCAGGAAACGCATCGGCAACAAAACGAAAGCGACGGAGACGCCTGTCACCTTCAGAACCTACATTTTACGCTATATTTAGCTCCGTAAGGAAATTTTAGTAATTACAGTCGAAACCGGATCAGAAAACGAATTAAAAACGTCAACGAGGTAATTCTTCGCGATTTTTACCACAACCGACTAACGAGGGCGTCCAACATCGAATACCGATACTATTTTATATATTATTAAACCAAAAATTATGATTCACGATATTTTTACGATAATTAGGTTATAAAAACGGGTCTTATAGAAGTAACGGGCCACTAAAACGCGAGAGTTGGGCTTGTGGGCCTTGGGCCCAAGTCCAAAGCCCATTACACAAGTATAAAAGGGACCATACCCTTGATTTTTCTCATTTGGTGCAGACATTCACAACAAACAGACCAAACACACACACACCCGAACACTCTCTCTCTCTCCGGCGAACTGGTGCGGCGGCGGAGCCGCCGTAGGCGGCGGCGGTGGGAGTTTTTCCGGCGACCTTTCTTCTCCGGCGAATCTCACCTCGACCACCCTCCTCCTTCCCTCATCACCCCTGAACCACCCACCGACCCCCCTTCTCCTCGACGGACTAACCACCACCACCGTTATCGGGTGGTGGTGAGCGACGGCTGAAGACGAGAGGCGAAGAGAGAGAGACTGAAGGAGAGAAAGAGAACCGGCGGACCGACGGTCGGCTTCATCGCCGGTCGGCTTCATTGTCCGGCGGTCCCTGCCTTTGTCCGACAAATCGGGCCTGGTCTGGTCGTTTTTCCGGCAAGATTGTTGACGATGATGATAGATGATGATGGTGGTTTCGGTGGTGGTCAGCAGGCGGTCGGAGACTCGGACCGATGGTCCTTGTCTCGGTCCGGTGGTTTATTTTGGTCCAACGAGTTTCTGATGATGCTGAAGATGTTCAAGTTCAGGTTTTGCGGGTCAAGTTTCGGTTCGGTCAGTGGGTCTCGGTTCAGATGCGATCAAACGGGTCGACTCGGGTCAGACAAGTCAACTCGGTTCAGCCCGTTCAAACCCAGTTAACTCAACGGGTTGACTGGTCAAGCAGGTCAACGGTTTGAGTCGGGTCAGTTTATGAAGCGGGTCGGGTCGACTCGGTCGAACCGAGTCAACTCGATCAAGACTGGTCAACTCAGCGAGTCAACTCGGTCAACCCAGTTGACTCGGTCAACTCAGCTTTTCGACACGAAGACTGGTAAAGAATTAGCGACGCATTTTATTTATTTTCATTGTTATATAGTTTATACGCGAAATCGAGCTCGAACCAATCGATTAAAGTATAGTTATATTTCGGCACATTCGACAAAATATTATCTAAATATTGTTTAAAATTGTTTGATTAATGGTTGAATTTTGAAAATAACGACAACTTGGGTTGTCGGGGACGTCCAAAAACAGAGGAAATTCTGCCCGTATTTTCGAGAAAACCCGTAGACAAAAAGTGTTTTATTATAAGACGAACTTCTCGGATTCAAATTAAATTACAAAACAAATAAAGTTATCACATTTGTTTTAAACAAGACGACGATTCGAATATTATTTACAAAAATAAACATAATTATTATATTTATTCTAAACCTCGGAAATTCGACAATTCTTTACTAAACTAAATATAGTTTATATATAATCATCTCAAACCGCCAACCAACATGAAACTTTTATAAAATATATATATAGTTTATATTTATTTCAATTAACGAACGATACAAATTCGTTTTATAAAAATAAATATAGTTTTACATATTTATTTCAAATGTCGAACAACATGAATTCGTTTTTACAAAATAAATATAGTTTGTATATTTATTTCAAGTATTAAACAATACGAATGCTCTTATAAAAATAAATACAGTTTATGTATTTGTTTCACGACGATTCTTTTGCAAAATAAATATAGCTTTTATATTTATTGCAAACATCAAACGACTTGTATTCGTTTATAAAATAAATATATTTTATATATTTATTTCAAACTTCCAACGACGATTCTTTTATAAAATAAAGAGTAAATTACAAGTTTTGTCCTTTATGTATGTCCCAAATTGCAGGCGCTGTCCTTTGTCTTTAAAATTGATGAGTTTTGTCCTTAATGTTTGCAAATCTTGCACGTTATGTCCTTTAGGCCAAACCCAGTTAGATTTTTTGGTTAAATGAAGGCATGTGCATGGCACATGAGGGCACTTTTGTCATTTTGCCTCCCTAGGGGTTATTTTGTAAATAACTTATAACAAGGGTGCATTGTGTAAAAATAAAAAAAATAAAGATATAAAAAAAAATTGTTCATGCTCTCTCTTTCTCTCTCTAACTCCCTCTCTCCTCAAACCCTGATCTGTTCTAAACCCTGATCTGTTCTAAGCCCTAATTACCGCCCCTAAAACCACCTCCACCACCGGTCCACAGACCACAACCCACCACTCCGGCCACCACCACCTGCAACCGCCCCCAAAACCACCTCCACCACCGGTCCACAGACCACAACCCACCACCATCTCCACCACCATCCCCCATAACCAACAACAAACACCATTCCCATAACCTGCAAACCACCCAAAATCATGATTCAATTTAATTTTAGAATATTACAACAAACCTATATACCAGATTAAACCCCCCCCCAAAATCCCCAAAACCAAAAATATCAAAAACCCCCAAAAAACAAATCCGACATCACCACTAAACCACAATAAACAATAGCAGAAAAGGTGGAAAAACATACCCGAAAGAATCAGGGACCGTCCTGGTCTTCCGAACCGGACTACATCAACACCGACAAAAACCGGACGAACAATTCTACTTTATCAGCGAAATCTAGCGCCAATTCTGGTTCCGATCTGGATCAGAGACCGGTTAAATCTCGAATATCGCCGGTGAAGTTTACTGACGAGAAGGCGAGGAAGCTACGAATGTTGACGAGTGAAACGGAGTCGTTTCATGATGCGATGTATAACTCCTCTATTGCTTCTTGTTTCGCTTCTGATTTCTCCGTTCGGTTTGATGCTTGATCTCCGGTGACCGGTTTCCGGCGTCTTTGTCACACCCCCAAAATCCACACGCGGAGTATCACCGCTTGGAGGCGTGACTGACCAGGATCAAGCCACCAATCATATTGAACATTTTAAGTAATAAATAAAAGTCATTCATCAATACGAAAGGTGTTCACAACCATAACATAGTTAAGCGTTTAGCGGAAGCATAATTAAGTAAACCCAACATAAGTTTAAATGTTTCAAATGTTTATCATGGCACACAGTTGTCCATATCCCACAACGACTCCTCTTCACTCCCATGCAAGCTCCATAGATACCTAATGATCTGCAAGGCATGTAACAGAGAGTCAACAACAAAGTTGAGCGAGTTCACAGTTGGTTGTTTTAGTTATAGTATTCGTTTCGTAAACCGTATGTTTGTTTAGCAACCAATATATCGTATTTCGTATCGCGGCCTTCCTGGCATGTTTGCGAAGATTAGTGGGGGTTTCCCATGTATTCTAAACTAGTTATATTTGTATCGCGGCCCTCCAGGCATGTTTGCGAAGTCTAGTATATGTATCGCGGCCAACCCAGGCATGTGTGCGAAGAATTGTATTTGTATCGCGGCCCTCCAGGCATGTTTGCGAAGTCTAGTATATGTATCGCGGCCAACCCAGGCATGTGTGCGAAGTATTGTATTTGTATCGCGGCCATCTAGGCATGTGTGCGAAGAGTTGTATTTTACGTAAGTGCCCTTCCCAACCCGAGGACAGTGTAAGTATCTTAGCAACAGTGTAAGTACTTGTAATCATTCAAATCCCAATTCCCACCCCGGGAATCCCATGCCTTGGTAAGAGTGTGAACTCACCTTGGTTTGCTCGGTATGCTAAGAATTACACGCTCACAATTTATCAGTTACGGCCTACGCAGAAGAAACAACAAATCAATCGGTGGAATGAGCTTCGAATTCTCTGGATTGCTATCGAGTGTAAGAAAAGCGAGAGAGAATGATGTGAGAGGTGAGTGTTAGAATTTGTTTTACACGTAAAGATGGAATATAATCACTCCACTGCAACTGTTCCATTCTACCAACTCCAAATTCTAATACTTGATTTTTGTCTCCACTCAATTATTCAACTGCTCCACATGAGGAATATTATAAAATTCTTTGTAACCAACTCACATCAACTGCTTTTCAACTGCCCCATTGTCTAAATCTCAGCATGATTTCATTGACTATCTCTTGTGATTTCGTTGACTAACTCTTAGATGAAAACACCAAGATGTTTTTACTAACTAGAGTTTTCGTTAAGCAGGTTGATTGGCCTAACAAGTTCCATTTATAATTTATACAAAACATTTATTCATTCATACACACTTAGGTTGCACATTAATTAAATATAAACACACTTAGTAATAAATACAAAGTTAAATCGAGTAAAGATCTTGAAACTTGGGTTGTCACATTATCCCCAACTTGAAAGAAATTTCGTCCCGAAATTTAGCACGTAGTTACTGAGGAAGCTAGTGTAGTTTACTGGTTTTCCTGGGGTGTCACATCATCCCCCCGTTGATTTGGAATTTCGTCCCGAAATTCTGTAGTAGCTTCAGCCTCAGCAGTGGTTGTACTGTTTTCGAACAACTGGGGATATTTGAGTTTCATTTGATCTTCTCGTTCCCAGGTAAACTCTGGGCCACGACGGGAGTTCCAACGAACTCGAAACAAGAGGTATTCTAGTGCACTTGAGGACCTTAACATCACGGTCCGTGATTTCAACTGGTTCCTCGACGAATTGCAACTGATCGTCGATAGTGAGCTCCTTCAAAGGAACTATAAAGGTCTTATCTGACAGGCACTTCTTCAGATTTGACACGTGAAAAACGTTGTGAACTGCACTGAGTTCTGCGGGCAGGTTTAGTTTATAGGCCACTTTGCCTATTTTCTCTATGACTTCAAATAGTCCGACATATCGCGGATTAAGTTTGCCCTTTTTGCCAAAACGAACCACACCCTTCCAGGGTGAGACTTTGAGTAGCACTCGATCCCCAACTTGTAACTCGAGTGGTTTCCTACCTTTATCAGCGTAGGTTTTCTGACGGTCACGAGCTGCCGCCATGCGTTGTCGTATTTGAGCAATCATTTCTGTTGTGTCTACCACAAATTCTGGGCCAGTGATTTGACTATCCCCCACCTCTGCCCAACAAAGAGGTGATCGGCATTTACGCCCGTACAATGCTTCAAATGGAGCGGCTTGAATGCTGGTGTAGTAACTGTTATTATACGAGAATTCCACTAGTGGCAGATGTTTTTCCCAACCATTGCCAAAATCAATTACACATGCTCTAAGCATGTCTTCAAGAGTCTGGATGGTACGTTCAGACTGCCCATCCGTCTTGTCTAATCGTGAGCCGAAAGATTTGTGCATCGCTTGCCAAAGTTCTGAAGTGAAACGTGCATCACGATCGGAAAAAAAATAGACGTGGGCACTCCGTGCCTCGAAACCACTTCCTTCAAGTAAACGTCTGCTAAAGTAGAGAACTTGTCTGTTTCTTTGATAGCCAAGAAGTGTGCAGACTTTGTGAGTCGGTCCACGATCACCCAAATAGTATCGTTATCACGTTGAGATCTAGGTAAGACAGTAACAAAATCTATGGAAATTTGCTCCTATTTCCATTGTGGTATCTCTGGTTGTTGGAGTAGGCCCGATGGTTTCTGATATTCCGCTTTGACTCTCGCACAAGTCAAACACTTGCTAACGTAGGTTGCTATGTGGGCTTTCATGCTAGGCCACCAATACGTAGTTCTGAGATCGTGGTACATCTTATCCGAACCAGGGTGTACCGAGTAACGAGACTTATGCGCTTCATCCATCACAAGTTCGCGTAAGTTTCCATAGTGTGGGACCCAGATGCGTCCTGTTACGTAATAGGCGCCGTCTTCCTTTTGTTCTAATCGTTGCCTTGAGCCGCGTAGAGCTTCAGCTCTGACGTTTTCTGGTTTCAATGCTTCTACCTGAGCATCTCGTATCTGAGAAGGAAGACTAGACTGAATAGCGAGTTGCAACGCTCGTACACGCCTAGGTGTAGTATCCTTTCGACAGAGAGCATCGGCCACCACATTGGCTTTGCCCGGATGATACTTGATGGCACATTCATAATCGTTTAGTAACTCGACCCATCGACGTTGACGCATGTTTAGCTCTTTCTGCTTGAAAATGTGCTCTAGACTCATGTGATCGGTGTAAATGGTGCACTTGGTACCGTACAGATAATGTCTCCATATCTTGAGTGCAAAAACAACAGCTCCCAGCTCTAAATCGTGTGTAGTGTAATTCCGCTCGTGAATCTTAAGTTGGCGCGAAGCATAAGCAATGACTTTATCTCGTTGCATCAACACACATCCAAGTCCTTGGATGGATGCATCACAGTAGACTACAAAATCATCTATGCCTTCAGGCAATGAGAGGATAGGTGCACTACAAAGTCTATCCTTTAAGTGTTGAAATGCTAATTCCTGTGTATTACCCCAACGGTAAGTGACACCTTTCTGTGTCAAGAGTGTAAGCGGCTGTGCAATCTTTGAGAAGTCTTTGATGAACCTTCTGTAGTAACCTGCCAAACCCAAGAATTGACGAATTTCTGTTGGTGTGCGAGGTGCAGGCCAATTCTTGATCGAATCTATCTTGGATGGATCAACATGAATCCCATCCTTGTTTATCACGTGGCCTAGAAAGTAGACTTCACGAAGCCAGAAGTCGCATTTTGAAAACTTGGCATACAACTGCTCTGTTCGAAGGAGTTCCAAAATAAGTCGTAACTGATGCTCGTGTTCTTCCTGACTCTTGGAATAGATTAGAATGTCGTCAATGAAGACGATAACGAACTTATCCAGATAGGGTTTGCACACTCTGTTCATAAGATCCATGAAGACTGCAGGTGCGTTTGTTAATCCGAATGGCATGACCAGAAACTCGTAATGGCCGTAGCGTGTTCTGAATGCTGTCTTGGAAATGTCCTCATCTCGGACTCTCAGCTGATGATAGCCCGATCTTAAGTCAATCTTAGAGTAGAAGCTCGACCCTTGCAACTGGTCAAATAGATCATCAATTCGTGGAAGAGGATAACGATTCTTCACAGTCACCTTGTTGAGTTCGCGGTAATCTATGCACATGCGGAAAGTACCGTCTTTCTTCTTCACAAATAATACTGGAGCTCCTCAGGGCGAAGAGCTAGGACGAATGAAACCCTTATCCAAGAGTTCTTGCAATTGTTTGGACAGTTCTTCCAGTTCGGTTGGAGCTAAGCGATAAGGTGCTCGAGCTATGGGTGCTGCTCCAGGAGCTAGCTCGATCTGAAATTCGACCTGGCGATGAGGCGGTAATCCAGGTAAATCTTCAGGAAACACTTGAGGAAAGTTGCGTACAACTGGAATATCCTCAATCTTCTTCTCTTTCCTTGATGCGTCAGTAACGAGTGCTAAAATAGCAGTGTGACCCTTTCGCAAACACTTCTGGGCCTTAAGAAAAGAGATAATGCCCACAACAGCACCACTCTTGTCGCCATGAATCATGAGGGGTTCTTTACCAGAACGAGGGATGCGGACAATCTTCTCGTTGCAAAGAATTTCCGCTTGCTGGTGAGATAGCCAATCCATCCCAATAACAACGTCGAAACTTCCAAGAACTATAGGAATGAGATCGATAAAGAAGGTCTGACCAGCTAAGACGAGGTTACAACCCTTGACTATGTGACTACAGTGGTGTCTGTTGTATCTATTGCACTTTGGGTGATCTCCTCGATATCCACCCTGCCCTTGCCTACCAGAAGATTGCTGACCAGGGCTCTGGTAGTCATCAATTCTTGCTGTTGTGCCTGGGATTGAACTGGAGTCGAACCTTTGCTAGAGGTTCCATCCCATTTTAGTTTGTTGTCACTGGGAGTAGCAGAAGTAGTAATAGTAGTAGTAGCACCAATACGCTTTGGCAGCCAGTTCTGTTCCACTGCCTGGTCTGAGAGACGATGAGCAAAACGAGTAACATCTAGAATAGTAGCAAGATTAGCAGCCATCACATGGCTTTGAATCTCTGGCACCAGACCCTTGAGATACAGTTCGATACGTTTGATGGGAGGGTCCACCATAGTAGGACATAGAATAGCCAACTCGTTCGATCGTGTAGTGTACGCTTCAATTTCTGACCCCGTCATCTTTAAGTTGTAAAACTCTACTTCCAACTTATGAATGGCATCACGGCTGCAGTATTCTTCTTTGATCAATACTTTGAAATCGTTCCATGGGATGGCGTTAGCAGCAACCAACCCCAACATTTGGACTTGAGCTTTCCACCACGTGAGCGCTAAACCCTCAAGAGTACCAGTAGCATATTTCACCCTGCGAGTCTCAGGGCATTCACACATCTCGAATACGGACTCGAGCTTTTCAAACCAATGGAGGAGTCCAACTGCTCCTTTCATGCCACTGAATGTGCTAGGACGACAGTCCATGAAAGTTTTGAAGGTGCAAACAGGTGCCTGAGTGGGTTGACTTGTCGTGTGTGTAAGAGTAAACAAAATTAAGCACAAGTGTCGGTTTACGAAAGTAGGATCTAAGGATCCTAGAGTAAATTGTGATGGCAGGCTATACCTCCTGCCTGGGCAGCTGCGAGTGCTGCAGTAACTTATTCAGTGATCAAAGCCGCCAACTGGCTTTAGTTAGGTTAACACGCCACTCATGATCTTCACATCGAAAGGAATATGAGTGAGAAGTGCGTCGTATCATTACACAAGTGTGGGATGACAGAAGAGTGTGTGCATACAAGGTTTCAATAGTAGTTGTTACGTTCATCTAAGCATACCCTGAGCAAAGTTCTATGTAATCTAGTAAGTAGGCAATGTAAACATGAACAGTATTACCTAGAATGTCGAGTCTTGCACGTGGAGTGAAGCGTCGTTGTGGATCGTTGAGCACTGTTCAGGTTATAGTATGGTTTTAACAAAAACTTTTTCCCTTATTAAAACCAAGTTCACTATAACCAATGGCTCTGATACCAATCTGTCACACCCCCAAAATCCACACGCGGAGTATCACCGCTTGGAGGCGTGACTGACCAGGATCAAGCCACCAATCATATTGAACATTTTAAGTAATAAATAAAAGTCATTCATCAATACGAAAGGTGTTCACAACCATAACATAGTTAAGCGTTTAGCGGAAGCATAATTAAGTAAACCCAACATAAGTTTAAATGTTTCAAATGTTTATCATGGCACACAGTTGTCCATATCCCACAACGACTCCTCTTCACTCCCATGCAAGCTCCATAGATACCTAATGATCTGCAAGGCATGTAACAGAGAGTCAACAACAAAGTTGAGCGAGTTCACAGTTGGTTGTTTTAGTTATAGTATTCGTTTCGTAAACCGTATGTTTGTTTAGCAACCAATATATCGTATTTCGTATCGCGGCCTTCCTGGCATGTTTGCGAAGATTAGTGGGGGTTTCCCATGTATTCTAAACTAGTTATATTTGTATCGCGGCCCTCCAGGCATGTTTGCGAAGTCTAGTATATGTATCGCGGCCAACCCAGGCATGTGTGCGAAGAATTGTATTTGTATCGCGGCCCTCCAGGCATGTTTGCGAAGTCTAGTATATGTATCGCGGCCAACCCAGGCATGTGTGCGAAGTATTGTATTTGTATCGCGGCCATCTAGGCATGTGTGCGAAGAGTTGTATTTTACGTAAGTGCCCTTCCCAACCCGAGGACAGTGTAAGTATCTTAGCAACAGTGTAAGTACTTGTAATCATTCAAATCCCAATTCCCACCCCGGGAATCCCATGCCTTGGTAAGAGTGTGAACTCACCTTGGTTTGCTCGGTATGCTAAGAATTACACGCTCACAATTTATCAGTTACGGCCTACGCAGAAGAAACAACAAATCAATCGGTGGAATGAGCTTCGAATTCTCTGGATTGCTATCGAGTGTAAGAAAAGCGAGAGAGAATGATGTGAGAGGTGAGTGTTAGAATTTGTTTTACACGTAAAGATGGAATATAATCACTCCACTGCAACTGTTCCATTCTACCAACTCCAAATTCTAATACTTGATTTTTGTCTCCACTCAATTATTCAACTGCTCCACATGAGGAATATTATAAAATTCTTTGTAACCAACTCACATCAACTGCTTTTCAACTGCCCCATTGTCTAAATCTCAGCATGATTTCATTGACTATCTCTTGTGATTTCGTTGACTAACTCTTAGATGAAAACACCAAGATGTTTTTACTAACTAGAGTTTTCGTTAAGCAGGTTGATTGGCCTAACAAGTTCCATTTATAATTTATACAAAACATTTATTCATTCATACACACTTAGGTTGCACATTAATTAAATATAAACACACTTAGTAATAAATACAAAGTTAAATCGAGTAAAGATCTTGAAACTTGGGTTGTCACAGTCTTCACCATCACCACCCACTATCTCCACCATCGCCTGACCCATCATCACCACCCACTATCTCCACCATCGCCTGACCCACCATCTCCGGCGGCCAGCATCTCCGTTGCCTGCATCTCCGTCACCATCATCTCTGTCACCAGCATCTCAGGTGGTCGGCGATGTCGATGTTCAGTAGGTTAGAGAGAGAGACAAGGGTTAGAGAGAGACAAGGGTTAGAGAGAGAGAGAAGGCAGAGTTTTATGTTGTTTTTATATATATTTTTTATTTTAAATATCTTTTTTATACTTACCCAATAATCCCTAAAGATAAGTTCTTTTACACAATAGTCCCTATAATGGTGTAAAGACAAATGTACCCTCACATGCCTTGCACATGACCAATTTTAACAAAAAAAATTAACTGGGTTTGGCCTAAAGGACATAACGTGCAAGATTTGCAAACATTAAGGACAAAACTCATCAATTTTAAAGACAAAGGACAGCGCCTGCAATTTGGGACATACATAAAGGACAAAACTTGTAATTTACTCTAAAATAAATATAACTTTTCATATTTATTTTATACGCCTAAACGGCATATACGGATATTTTGACAAAGATCATACGAAACGCGATATATAATACGAGTTTGTCATATATTATTTTCGTATAAATATTCTTTTATACACGTACGACTTCCCGGGACGACAAGCGATCTTAACGATATATTTTGATATAAATATTTATTTACTTTCAAATCTCTCGAGAATCAAGTCTTGTCAAGACTTATTGGTTATTATCGACAATAAAACGATACTTATCAAATATGACTTAATCATTTCCGATAAGTTAACTACTTACCGTGAATCGTTCGATTAACGATTCGGTAGGGCTCGATGACACGTAGTATAGTTACTACGTTTACTTAGAAACTTATAAGATATTCCGTGTTAGGAATATTGTAGAATGCACGCTAGCAAGTCAAGTCTTGGAAACGACATCACGACATCACAAAATCGTAATTAGCTAGCTTTGCACAAGGCAATTCAGGTGAGTTCATAACCCCACTTTTTACGGTTTTACATTTTTATGAATGTTTTCGGGGTGGAAAGACATGCACGTTTTCCAGAAACATACAAAGTTTTCGATAAACAAGGACTGCATATTTTTAGACAAAGCACGTTTTGCAAGAACATACAAAGCTTTTGAACGAGCGAAAACTCATATTTCTAAATCATATTATGAATGGATTTCGAGGAACTCAAATGGTTTACGAATGGATTATACTAAATATACTGGTTTTTACAAAACAAATGCGTATTCTCGAAATGTGAATGATTTTCATGACTAGGGATGGATCGTCTGGTGATAATATAAAGAGACTGGGGAGTTAGCCTTAGAGGCTGGGGAGGTTCAGCCTTAGAGGCTGGGGTAAAATACATGTTACGAATGTTTAAACGGTATGAAATGAACTATTAAATCATGTGAGCATAGATTAAATTTGAAATGCCATAAATTCTTAATTAGGGACGAAGGTTAGATCTAACGGGTACGGCCGAACCCCACTCATGTGTCACACCCCGATATTTCCACGTATTACCGGTGGGCCCGGTGGGGAGTATCGTGACTTAGTTGATATCATCATAGTCAAACAACACAAATTTAAATGCACAGCGGAAGCAAAGATAGATTCATTTCAACTTTAATAAATTGTAATATTAAATATCACGAAATAGTTTAAACGGATCCACAGGCGGATCAAAATAAAAAGGAGATATTGTTCAACAGTTTTATTGACATCCAAGCTTACGAGACTTATTGTGGACGCTAGAAGACAGCCAGCCTAGTACGAGTAGTACCTGCTCTTAACCTTTTGGAAAATACGTCAGTTTACACTGGTAAATACAATTTAACTGACTCATTTTGAAAATGTTTGAAAATTTATTTGAATGCACGTGGCACAAAACATTTTATAACTTGGGATAATTATTTGAATATAATCTTGTAAGTGAATTACATGTTTCTTATGCGTTCAGTAGCCCGATCCGTAGACCGGGTTAAAGATTAATAGACACACCACATTATTTGGTTAGGCACTGACGGGTGTACGCCTACACCCCGTGCTTAGGTCGTGGCCATCTCGTAAGATGATGCCAAGGATATCCGGGACATGGTCATTAACCCCCCAAAGGCTTTAAGCAAACAAAACATTTCAAAACGAAGCATATCAATGATTTAACCTCTATTCGATTAAAGATTCAATGCCCGACCAAGCGGTATTTTATATACCATACCCCAAGCCCGTATAGGGAAAATAAGTTAAAAGTATTTACCTTTGCAAGTATAAATCACAATTAGCAAGTGCGTGTAGCTTTTACTGGGTCTCCTATTCTGGAACAAAGGTTTATAATAACCTATTAGATTTCTAACGGGTCTTTATTTAAGCTTAAGCTTAGACCGGTTAGTTTTAAAGGAAGATACGGTTCAAACGCACGATTAAGCGAAGACCGGAATGGAATGTGATTTAGACCCGACAAGTTTGAAGACTTGTATAATATGGGTAAACTAAATACATTCTGGATTTTGAGACAAAAATGATAAGGTTTGACCCGTTTCGATCAATTTATGCAAACTAGTTACATAAACCGAACGCGAAAAGGGCGTAACGGGTAACCATAAGAGTCATATGCAAGTTCCCTGAGTTAATATGCCTTAAACATGTTGTGATATCAGTAAGGTATCTTCTATTATGCCCCAAACGAATTTAAACTCAAATTATGCCTCATAAGGGCATTTTGGTCATTTAAAAGATTATAAAAGAGTTTAATTAGTAATCTGAGTTACAGGTCTGATTTATTCAGTAAATACACTTAATTTAATAAGTTATAACAGTAGGGTATGACCTATATGTGAAATTTATCATTTAAAACCAAACTATGCACCTTAGGGGTATTTTGGTAATTTCACTTAGGCTTAAAAGGTCAAAACTGAAAACCTGAGTTTAAAAACTTTTACTTACTGTTAATATATAAAAATATACTAAAAATATCAGTAGGTATCAACCTTATATGTTTAATATGGTTTTAGTACATACTATGCGTTAAAAATGCTTAAAAAGGCGATTTGGAGCCATTTCCGGGTTTTCAAAGGAAAGCTGATATTTTTATAATTCCAGAAGGCTCAAAATATTTTATTTATCAAATATAGTCAGTATAATAAGGTTTGGGGTCAAAAGGATTTGTAAAACTCATTTTATGGCTTAAAAGGGCAAAACCGGTATTAACCGAATTAAACTTAGAGACCTATGTTATGCTCAGCCAAAAATTAAATAAAAATCTTCAAAAATCCCAAAATATTATATTACATCAGTGGGTAAAAAGTTTGATATCAAAAAGTGGGTTTAGATAGGCTATATGCTAATTACGCCATTTATTTAATAAGAAGCTTTCTAATCACGCTAATGAGCATAACTCTTAATCTAGACCTCAAACTGATGTCAAATTTTAGGTGCAAGTTTATAAATCAGTAAATAAGGTTTCTACTCTTTTAATTTTTCAAAAATCACGTTTTATAGTCAAAAGGGCATAATAGTCAACATTTAAGCACTTAACGGAAACATGCATATGAATCGGATAACTAATGAACCAAGTTGTATAATCTCAGAGAGTTATATTTATATGAAACCTGGTCCAAATAAAGCTCTAAGGCAATTCTAAAACATGCTTAAACGGGTCAGAACTGAAAGTCAAAGCGAAAGTCAATTTATGCGACTTTCGGTTCCGATCCGGGTCTAAACTGAAAATTGCCGGGTTGAACATGTTTAGACATGTTCTTACATTAATTACCAAGTTATATTAGTGATCAAACAGGTTGCATGTCTCCTACATTGCTAATTATGCATTAATTTGAAAATAAGCATTCTGTTGACTTTTTAATAACAAGTTTGACCCGACAATTAACCTAGTTAGAGTGGGAATCAGAGAGTACCCTTTTAAGGGTTTATTACCCACATAAGTACCTACTTATAGGTACTTTCAATTCGAGATTTGACTGAACAAATATTAATTAACCTCGAAGTCAAACTTTAATTACGACGGTTTGACTTTTAGCTAATTAACTAAGCTAAACTGAATTAGGAAGGGTTTAGGACACTTACAATGGTCCTAAGTATGATTAGGGATCACTAGGAAGCTTGTTGTTGATCAGGAGAGCTCCAGAAATGAGTGTTGCAAATGAATGAACAAAGTTGCAACCAAAGTGGGTTCTTATATACACATTTTGATCTTCTAAGATGATGCCAAGATAGTCTATGAGTGCTTCCAGATCAAGCCAAGTGCCCTCTATGCATGTAATACCATTGGAGAGCCTCTGGTATAAGAAAACAACTGTTTAAAGTCGGTTTCAGACCTGCAACAGACAGCTGTGCGCTGTTTCTGTCGCTGGCGCTTGTTCGCGGGCCGCGAGAAGTCCCTCGCGGGGCGTCTAAAAATGGCGCAACAGGCCAAATAAGTTTCACAAATTACATTTCAGTCCCTGGTCCTTTGTAACGTGGTTTTGATTGTTTTTCTTGCACTTTTGGCCCTCTAACTTGATTTTTAAGGACCTTAAGACTTTTACAAACTTGGTTAAGTCCTTGGTTAACTTTGTGCTTACCCGAAAAGTCACAAATTTCAACGTTGACGCTTTTAACCCTTCGTATACGGATTTGATCATAACTTTCTCATACGATAACGAAACTTTATGAAATTTTTATCACACATTCTAGTGAGCATATTTTACTGTTACAAAGCTTCGGGTTTGCTAAATGGTCACTCAGAGGTATACCTTAAACATGTTGACACATTTAACCCCTGTAGTTTGTAATTCCTTACTTTCTTTCATTTTCAGCTTCGTATGATCCATGATTTATTCATTTGAAGGTATAAACATCTTGTAGGGCTATTTTAAAATATATTTATCCATTGTTGATACTTTGGACCCTTATATTCACATAGTTTCTCTGTTTGTCAACTTTAGTCCCTCTAAAGTACTTTTTCATATATTCAAAGCTTATGACACGTGTCAATACATTATTGGACGTAAATTTTCGAGGTGTTACATCCTCACCCCCTTAAAAGAAATCTCGACCTCGAGATTTACTGAAACAAATGAGGGTATTTTTCTTTCATTGTGGACTCTACCTCCCACGTGTATTCGGGACCTCTGCGGGCATCCCATTTGACCTTTACAATAGGCACATGTTTCCTTCGAAGCTTCTTTACCTATCGATCCTCAATCGACAATGGTTTTTCCACAAATTTCAAGCTCTCATCTATATGCACATCCGTATGTGGTATGACTAGTGATTCGTCAGCTAGGCATTTCTTCAGATTGCAGACGTGGAATACGTTGTGAATACCACTGAGCTCTTCAGGTAAGTTTAACTTGTAAGCCACTGACCCGACATATTCGATGACCTCGAATGGTCCTATATACCTTGGGCTTAAGTTACCTTTCTTACCAAACCGCATCACTCCCTTCCAGGGTGATACTTTAAGCAAAACTTTATCACCAACCTCAAACTTTAGAGGTTTACGCTTTGGATCTGCGTAGCTTTTCTGCCTATCTCTGGCAGCTTTCAGGCGGTCACGAATCTGGACAATCTTGTCCGTTGTTTCAAAGACTAAATCAGGTCCTGACAACTGAACTTCTCCTACTTCCGCCCAACAAATAGGCGTTCTGCATTTTCTACCATATAGTGCCTCGAAAGGCGCAGCCTTAACGCTGGTATGATAGCTATTGTTATAGGAGAACTCAATCAATGGCATGTGGTTATCCCAACTACCACCTAAATCAATCACACATGCACGAAGCATGTCTTCCAACGTTTGGATGGTACGCTCACTCTGCCCGTCCGTCTGTGGATGGTACGCCGTACTAAAGTTTAAGCGCGTGCCCAAAGACTGTTGGAAACTTTTCCAAAAATGTGATGTGTATCTTGTATCTCTCACAGAGATAATTGACACTGGTACTCCATGTAAAGATACAATCTTATCTACGTACAATTGGGCTAACATGTCAGAGCTATAAGTCTCCTTAATGGGTAGAAAATGTGCTGACTTAGTCAGTCTATCTACTATCACCCATATAGTATCATTTCCCTTCCTTGTCTTGGGCAACTTAGTGATAAAATCCATTGTCACCATTTCCCACTTCCATGTGGGAAGTTCAGGTTGTTGTAGTAAACCTGACGGCTTCTGATGCTCAGCCTTGACTTGCGCGCACGTCAAACATTTAGCTACATAGGCAGCTACAGACTTTTTCAAGCCTATCCACCAGTAGTTTGCCTTTAGATCCTGGTACATCTTATCAGCTCCAGGATGAACGGAATATTTAGAACTGTGGGCTACCTGAAGGATGACATCTCGAAGTCCTCCATAAACTGGAACCCATATCCGTCCATTCAACCTCAGGATTCCGTCCTTGTCATAGGATAACTGCTCCTCAGTTACTCCTAGCTTTTCATCAGGATAGTTAGCTTCCATCACAGCTTCCTTCTGTGCAGCTAACAACCTTTCGTTCAAACTATTCCTTACCTCAATGCTCTTGGCATTGATTCTTATAGGCTTCACTCTTTCCTTCCTGCTTAAGGCATCGGAAACTACATTCGCCTTGCCTGGATGGTATCTTATCTCACAATCATAGTCATTCAAAGTTTCCATCCATCGTCGTTGCCTCATGTTTAAATCCTTCTGATTAAACAAGTGTTGAAGGCTCTTGTGATCTGAATAGATCACACACTTGGTTCCATACAAGTAATGCCTCCATAGTTTTAGTGCAAATACAACGGCACCCAGCTCCAAGTCATGGGTGGTGTAGTTCTTCTCGTGCACCTTTAACTGTCGTGAAGCGTAGGCAATGACTTTACCTTTTTGCATGAGTACACAGCCCATACCGGTGTGTGATGCATCACAATATACTACAAACTCATCAATTCCATCAGGCAATGTCAATACAGGAGCGTTGCTCAACTTTTGCTTCAGAATATCAAAAGATTCTTGTTGCTTAGGCCCCCAGTCAAACTTGCTTTTCTTGCATGTGAGTAAAGTCAGGGGTGCTGCAATTCTTGAGAAGTTTTCGATAAATCGCCTATAGTATCCTGCTAGACCCAGGAAGCTACGAATCTCTGTAGGCGTATTTGGTTCTTGCCAATTCATGACAACTTCAACCTTAGCGGGATCTACTTGGATACCACGCTCACTAACAACATGTCCAAGGAATTGGACTTCACGAAGCCAAAATTCACACTTCGAGAACTTGGCATAAAGCTTCTCCTGCTGAAGCAGTTCCATAATACATCGAAGATGCTTCTCATGGTCAGCTTGACTTTTCGAATAAATGAGGATGTCATCGATGAAGACGATGACGAATTTGTCTAAGTAAGGCTTGCAGACGCGATTCATGAGATCCATGAACGCTGCTGGTGCATTAGTGAGCCCAAAAGGCATCACTAGGAACTCGTAATGACCATAACGAGTCCTAAATGCAGTCTTGTGCACATCTTCATCTTTAACCTTCAATTGGTGAAAACCTGACCTCAAATCGATCTTAGAGAAGTAGCTTGCCCCTTGCAATTGATCGAACAGATCGTCGATCCTGGGCAAAGGATACCTATTTTTGATAGTGACCTTATTAAGCTCACGGTAATCGATGCATAGACGCATCGATCCATCCTTTTTCTTGACAAACAAGATCGGCGCTCCCCAAGGAGACGAACTAGGTCTAATGAAACCTTTGGCTAGCAAATCATCTAACTGTGTCCTTAATTCCTTCATCTCTGTTGGTGCCAACCTATAAGGTGCTCTAGCAATAGGTGCTGCTCCAGGGATGATGTCAATTCGGAATTCCACTTGCCTATCTGGTGGTAAACCAGGTAGTTCCTCAGGAAAAACTTCAGGATATTCTGAAATGACGGGGATGTCTTCAATCTTAGGCTTCGGCTTATCAATAGTAACCTGTGCCATATAAATGACACAGCCCTTCTTCAGACATCTGGATGCCTTGAGCATAGGCACTTGCTCAGGCAATCCATGCTGGGTATCCCCCTGAATGGTAAGTGGCTCACCAGACGGAGTCTTAATTACTACTTGCTTCTTATTGCACACTATCTGGGCTTGGTTATGTGATAACCAATCCATACCTATCACTATATCAAAACCGGCTAGCTTAAAGGGAAGTAAGGACAAAGGAAAAGAGTGGTTCCTAATGGATATAGTACATCCATCTAACACAGTTGAGGCGGTTTCTATGGTTCCATCAGCTAATTCCACCTCATACTTCACACTTAAGGCTCTTACAGGCAATTTCAACAACTCACAAAACTTGTTATCCACAAAAGACTTATCCGCTCCAGAATCAAACAATACTCTAGCATAAACATTATTTATGAGAAAAGTACATGTGATCACGTTGTCGTCCTGGACAGCTTCCTTTGCATCCATCTTGAAGACCCTAGCATTTTTTCTTTTTCCCATCCTCGGTTTTCTTGGTGATCTTTGGGCAATTGGACTTAATGTGCCCTTTTTCATTGCAACTGTAGCACGTTGCGTCCTTCAGCTTCTTGCACTCTAGGGTCTTATGTTCCGAAGATTTGCAAATCCCACATGGCCTCGGCTGAGACTGGGATTTCGACTCAAGTCGGCACCTCCCAAAATGGTGCTTCTTACAAACCTTACACTTGGGCTTATCTCCATATTGTTGCCCATCCTTCTTAGATCCCGACCCCTTCTTGTGGTCATTATTTCCCCGGTGCTTCTTATCTGATCGTCGTGAATTGTCATCTTCACGCTTCCTTTTCTCGGCATCCGTGTTCCTCAGCGATCTCTGCCTGACCGCGTCCAACGTGAGGGACAAGGATATATCAGCTACGGACCTGAATGTAGTTGGCCGAGAAGCTTTTACACTTGCTTTAATTTCTGGGGCTAAACCCCCAATGAAACGAGTTATTCTTTTGGGTTCCGGGGTCACCAGATATGGAACCAATCTTGACATGGTATTAAAGCTCGTAAGGTAAGCTTGGCAATCCAGATTTTTCATTACCAATGACAGAAAATCCGACTCAATCCTTTCAACCTCATGCTGAGGACAGTAGTTCTCCTTGATGAGGGTAACAAATTGTTCCCATGTCATGTTATACAGTGGAATCTTCCCTGTAGCTTGAATCAATGATTTCCACCAGGCTAAGGCCTCACATTTGAACGATTGAGACACAAACTTTACTACATCCTTATCAGCGCACCCGCTGATGTCAACCACGGTATCCATTTCATCCAACCATGTCATGCAGTCAATTGCTCCCTTCTCCCCAGTAAAGTCTCTGGGTTTGCATGAGACGAATTATTTATACGTACAGGACTTACCACGCGGTTCCTGTTTAAGCTCGATTTTCCTTGACGGGACACTTTGCTGGTTCGAGGAGTGATGATCGTCATCATCCTTCTTTGGCTTATCTAGCTTAGAGGGTGGCTTACTATGAGCCTCAGAATGTGTTTTTGGCTTAGAATGGGGTGCTGATTGGGTCCTGCTTCGAGTACTACTCGATTCACTATATTGCCTCTCTATGGATTTAGTGACGGCGTTGTCAATCAATGTTCGGAGTTCTGCACCAGTTATATTGATCCTGGTGGTGTCATGATTTTCCTTTGGCTGACTGTTGACCTCGTCAGACTCGGCCATGTAGTTGAACTGCTACATAAGATGATGACAATGATTCATTTAAGGAATTATAATATGTCTGTCATCTTGATAATTTATTAACCATGGTAATTAAATAGCCATACTAGTTAATTTGTTAAGTAATTTCATTCGGGACTTTTATTAGTAACCCTGTTCTAGAATGAAAGTAATATTGGCATAACATGCCTAGTCACGTGGATAATTCTAAATTATAGATATAGATCTTATAAGATCTAGTTATTAAGGTTTGAATCAAGGTTCATTACCTTTCTTGACAGGGAGTTTATAGGCTACGACTGTCTTTTGTCTTATACGACAATAATTATAGCCCGTAGGCATTACATCATAATTGGATGTTTAAATAATAATAAGGAATTTGGATAATTTATTAAAAGGGTGACATGTGTGATTTTGCGGATCACATTAGCCAAGAATGTTAACATGTTTGCAGATGTTAACAGAGATTTGAATCTTTTTAAACAGGTTTTACCATATTGGCCAGGTCTTATTATGACATACAAGCTAGGTTTTACCCTTTAAGATTCTTATTATTTTATTAAAATGGTAAATCTATAAAATGAATGTTATTTTTCATTTATTCATATATTATATTTATGCATATAATTTAAAAATGAAAAATTTGAGCTAACCATTCTATTAAATTAAACTAGTACAAGTTTGCCCTAAACGGGACTTTTACATAAATAACACGCCCACGCAGGGGCTAAACTAACAAACATACCCACGCAGGGGTTAACAGAAAGACATGCCCACGCAGGGGCAGAGTACAGAAACAAATGTCCTCGCAGGGACATGATTACAACACTAAAATAAACAAACAAACAAACAAAGGATTTAGTGATCCTTCTTGCTTTTTCCCTTGATCAAATCCACCATTTTCTTGAACATCCCTCGGTTATGCCTACGGTCTTCCCGCACCTCCTGCCGCACCTCATTTATCCCTTGAAGGATTTCTTGATACTGTGGTGGTGACATCACCGGCGGCTGCGGGGGTTGCTGATAATGCGGAGGTTGAGGAGGCGGTGGTTGATGATACCCATATGGTGGGTATCCATAGGCCGGGTATCCCGTAGTCCAGGGACCTCCATAGGGACCTTCCGGATGGAGAGCGTTGTAGTTCGCAGCTACCAAGTAAGGATCGGCCTCGGCATAGTTGTAATTGGTGTGGATCGGCTGCTCGAAGGGATTATATGCCGCCGCACCAGTGTATGTAGGAATTGGGTCTCCAAAACCCAGTGGTGGTGGCGCGACTGGTGCAGAGTTT